>JADDOH010004681.1:0-48773 GCA_016648135.1 Agrypnia vestita
AAAAAGCATAGATTTTTATAAAAATGGGTGTTTTAATTGGTGGTAAACGCAAAAAT
The DNA here is from genome assembly GCA_016648135.1 of Agrypnia vestita. Lineage (NCBI taxonomy): Eukaryota > Metazoa > Arthropoda > Insecta > Trichoptera > Phryganeidae > Agrypnia > Agrypnia vestita. The sequence continues at coordinate 57 of JADDOH010004681.1, forward strand.
CTATGCCTCTCTTCTAAACTATAACTCTTATTCCTAATCAAATAACCGACTTTATGTGAACCAAAGTAAATGTTACTAAAAATGCATAACACTAAACAGAGGGACTACCAGGAGTTGAACCGGAACATTTCTGTTGCTGACAGAATGTCATCAAAGTTGAAACAATTCAATAATTGTTTGATTTTTGATGGTATTCTTTCAACCACTCAAATCGATGGGATTTCAATCAATAATAAACTCACATTTTATTGGTGGAGTTGCGATTCTTCACCGTATTGTTATCTTATAATTAAACCAAAGGAAAATAGGAAGGACTAATCAAACACAACACTTTATTCCAAGAAAAGGTCATTCCTTTTTATTTTTTTAATTACAGGTTTACTTTTTGTTTTGTTATTTACCCTTGATGAGATTAGAAAAGTATACGTTCGGAAAAATTGCAACATCAACAATAAAACTTGTATGTATCGTGTAATTATAAGATTAATTTATCAAAAACTTTTGCATTTTAATTTATAAAGTCATAATAAAAATAAGGTCTGAGTGTTCAAAATTTTTTATTAGTGATTTAATATTATAAATAATCTTACAAATTTTATCTATATCAAAAATGGTATCACGATTTATAAATGTTAAGCTTTGACAATACCTTCGAAACAAGTTTTAATCACAACAATGAATCGTAAATTAAAATCCAGCATTGAAAATAACAAAGAACAGAACGTACACATGAAACGTAAACAAATTGCGAAAAAAAATAAAAATTATATTTGCGGAAATATAAAAGATTAAACAATAATATTTATTCCACTTCACCTTTTTTGCATCTATTCGAAATAGCATTGGGTAAAGTTAGTAAACACAATGTGAGCAAGTCATCAGAATTTTAAATCCACATTGCAGATTTAATTGAACATCTATGAAAAATGTTTATTGCTAAAATTTCTTAATTGCGGAAAATTTGTATTTATTTTCATGAGTTCAGTCAAGATAAAATTGATTAAATCATATTTTGACTAGCACTGTCCTAGATGTTATTTTTTTTTAAATCATATTAGCTGGATACCGACTCGAGTTTTGAGCAAAAAACTAATATATCGAGTTCTCACCCTATTGTATCAATCTACCTACATAACTATAAAAATTGCATATTTTAAAAAGCATGACAATAGGTAAAGCTGGATGCATTGTAATTTTTACGATAATCAGAAACATAAATACAACATTCAAATTAAGTGTGGATACATTTCTTAGCTCATTTAAGCGAATGAACGTTCAAATATGTAATAAATTCATAAGGTTTTCATTTACTTGTAAAGTATTATTACAACTTTCTGAGTTTTCAAATATATATTTTTAAATATGGCTTTAAATACCACTTTTAATTTACCGATGAATTTTAAGCTCGTTTGATTTATAATACATACTGTGTTAAAAATTGTGAGAAAAAAGAATTATAATAATTCTACCACTAAAAATAATTAGACTAAAACCAAATCCACATTAATTCACGCAAACTTCGATAAGATTTCTTAATACATTTCTTAAATACATCACGTCTAACAGTCGACATCGTCATATTTTATCTATCTAATCAGTAGAGGAAATAAAATACAGGTGTTTTATTTAATATTATTACTTCAATGTTTAAAATATGTCCAAACTAATTTAAAAAATATTTCCCCGTACAATATCTTCTCACATAAATAACTCTATAGTCATACACCCTCCCAAATCAATTCAATGCGACTTACAAAACATTCAACGTGCTTTCTTCTTGTGCACATAATCCGGCATCTCAAAGGCAAGCGCAAGCAACCACTCTGACAAAATAACGCGACCTAGAAACTGAGATGGCGTCACGAAGGACGCTCCTGCGAGGAAAGCTTCTCCAGCCGCTGGCAGAGGTCGTGCGCGAGGCGGGCCGCGGCCGAGCAATGCGGGGGCAGAGCCGCGTGTGTAGTGGCGGCCTGAGAGGGGGGTGGGGGTGCACGCTGGGCTGGGTAGGACTGAACTGCCATGGGACATTCCGACAAGGGGCACACACCGATCCAGCAAGCCTTGCCAAAAGCGTGAGACTGGAAAAATGAAATGGGAACATTCAGATTTACGATAGTAATAAAATAGATTAAAGTATCAAGGGGTTGTTTGATCAGGAGTATAGTAAAAGTTAATAAAAAAAAAGATAGACTTTTGTGATTTCGACTAATCAAACCCATTTTTTATTTTTACCTTTAATTTACTTTTTAACTTTTACCTTTATTTCAGATCAAACAACCAGCCCCAAGAAAGATTTATTTCTACATAATTTGTTTTTATAAGTAGATAGTTTTCAAAAAATGTATCAATTTTCTTACACGTTTTCACTGATTTACATAAATTTATTTCCCAATCTGACCACAATAAAGTAAAAATGCCTATTTTGAAATAATAAAAATAGAAGAAAAAAAAATTCTGAATCAATAAAAATAACTAAGTGAAACAGAGTTCTTGAATTACATCTAGAGAATCCAATACCGGAATCCCGACCCTGCCTGGCCAGTTTCACATTTCAATATAAGCATTTTCTAATCCCAAGACTGATCCCAAAACTATCAAACTGAATCCCGTGATTCTAGAATTGTTTTTGAAATTTTGGCTAACGATTGAATTCACTAGTAACTAAAATGAACATTATTTTTATTATTTGTAATAATAAACCACTCCATTTATATTTTTCTTCCATCATATCGAGGGCAGAAAGCCAAAAGGGCGTTAGTGATTACATATTTCAAACTTTACAGGAGAGCAAAATATTGTTCTGTCAATCTCGTATTTGTCAATATTTCTTTTATTATTAAATGATTTCCATATGTGTTTTGGATTAACAAATATGGAAATCGTATAATAATAAAAGAAACATTGACAAAATCAGATTGACGGAACTTTCTTTTGCTCTCCTGAGAAGTTTGAAATAATCACTAACGCCGTTTTGGCTTCTACTCTCGATAGCAGAAAGAGTTTCGCAAAAGTGAAATGATTGAAATAAATTAACAGTGAAGTAGTATTTTTTCTTTAAAATATTTAATTATATACAGTTTCATTAAAACAATAAGGTAAAAGCTGTAGAGTCGAAACTTTTGTTAGAAAGCAGATTGGTGAAGTTGTAAGATGCATAAATTATTTTAAAATACATATTATTTAATGTGCAGAAATATTATATTCATTATTATTTCAAGTGACTCGAATAATAAATAATGTGTTAATATTTCTATACACTAAATAATATTATGTGCACATTTTTTAAAATAATCTATACAATATTGCGCTATTTTCCTGTTTTTTACTGTGGAACATTTTTGAAACATTTATATTATTCATAACATTTCTATCATTCAAACAGAAAAAATTGTAACTAAGTCGGGCCTGCCCAGGATAATGTAGTAAGAGTTACTATACAAATAAATTTAAAGTTTTCAAGGATGCGCAAGCATTAATGCTTACCACAGGTCTGTCTCTCTCCCAGGTTTCCCCACACTCGTCCTGGCACAGCGGGCAGGGGCGATGCAGCGCGTATCCCCCGCACTCGGAGCAGTCCAGCGATACATGCTCGTGGGTCCAGCTCACTCCGCAAGAGAAGCAAGAGTTGAGCTGGGCCCGCAGCTCCTCAATGGTGAGCACGGCATCGCCCTGTTGGACAGGCATGGGCAGCAAGTCCTCTAAGGAAGTTGCGCTCGGACTGCGAGGCGTTAAACTGCAAAGGAGAAATAAAAATTATACAACTGTTCAATTCAAACATTCCCAAAAATACCTCCTCTCCGTGAAAAATAATCTTAAGGAATTCCAATTTGTTAGAAAATATACATGTTAATAATTAAAGTTCTTTCCCACAAATATAAACCTATAAACACCTTTATACATATAAACAATTGTATTAACAAAATATTTAATATCCTATATGGATAAACATGTAGGTATATTAATAAATCATTTTTTGAAATTGCCGAGTAAAACACATGACATATAACAATAAATGTCAATAGGAGCATCTATTAATTATTGTTTTGATGGGACACATAACTTGTTCAATTTACACCTTATTCAGCAAATCATTATCTTATAATCAATCACAGGTAAATAATTAAGGTTGACAGTTTGGCAATCTTATCTTGTCTAAAAGAACATTTGTAAATAAATAATTAATTTTAGAAATGCAAGCTATATATTTGCATAAATTCTAATTACAATAATAAATAATCCATCCAAAGAGGATTTTCAAAGAATTCCTATATTGTAGATTATTTATTTGGTAAACTCATTCTTACAAAGAATAATGTACCTATTATAAAACTGAATAATTTGTAATAATAAATTTGAAAAATTTTACTAAAAATAAATTTTGTGTTTGTTTAACCATGTGTTATTTTTAAAAAATATGTATGAATAAAAAGTAAAAAATATGTATGAAAATAAAAATGTTGAATAATACTAAAAAGTGTGTACTAATAGCGCCAGATTTCTCGAGTTTTGTTTATCGAATCGATTTTCTGAAGGAAAAAAAACAACATTCTCACCATCTTTCTTACATTTTATTATTTAAATATATTACAAAGTCCGATGTACATTTAATGTAAAACCAGCATACTCATTTGCATTTTATAATCGTGATTATACGAGTTTATTAAAATTAACTTAACTAACCTAACCCAACATAACACTCTATTAATCGCTTATTTTTCCTATATCAACCATTCATATTAAAACTCTGCATTCTTTGGTTTCTGCGTCTTAATATTTTATATGTAGGCATTTCCAAACAGTATTTACTCAAAAACAAATTCGAGACATATAAAAGTACAGCAATTAAAATTTCGCAATATCATTTCCCCAATTGATAACGTTATTGTATAAATAAATTTTGCACAATCGCCGATTTTCCATTTGATTTTCCAATGACTCACTCGAAGACTAATAATCTGTACCAGTGGATGGTTCAACGTACACATCAATTATTCAAACAGGTTTAGAGAAAATAATGATCGATGTGACTGTTCTAATTGACACCTGCAACATTAAAATGATATCAGTGGCACATTTGTCGCCAGCGACGCGTCACGCGACTCCATCCTTTATCGCCACCACTGCCACACTAGGGCTCAACTTTCCAATTAACTGCTCGGAGCGGAAGACCAGACGACTTGACCTCAGGGAAACACTCCAGCCAGCTCCCGCTGACTGCTGCGACAGTGCTGGTCACGGCGGTACGTTAGAATGCGAACATTTAGAATTAGAATAAAACAAGACAATCGTAAGCACACACCAAAATGTGCAAGACGGTATCTTGATTTGATAGTTTTTTGTTAATGGCTGTTAATGAATTCATACATCCGTTTACCCAATTTCGTATTCTAACCATTTATGTTTCAAGTCATTATGAGATTCACAGATATACAAAATGTAACATTTGAATTATGAATGGAAAATGTGTGTGAAAATTCCGTTTAGTGGATTCCATACGATTGGATTCCATACACCGTTATGAAACGGTTCATAACGGTTTATGGAAGTAAATCGAGAGGCATTTTACTCTGAGAATACTCGACTAATACGATCTAACAATGATAAAATTGTATTTATAATAGTGTAATAACTCTTCGTTTTTGAAGACAAAAGACCTCCCCCCCCCCTCACTATCCATTAATGTTTGTATTCAACATATCGATAAGAAAAATAAGATAAAAAATCTTAAATACAAAATATTTACTTCGACGAAATATATTCATATTTGTTCTAAAACATTTGAGATATTTTATGTACAACTCGAATGTTTTCGGCTAAAATTTAAAAAAAAATGTATCACCACTAAAATGCATAACGTCTGGTGTACATTACTACTACTACTAATAGTTGTTTTAATCAAAGGACTCGTATAATACTCACGAGACATTTAGTTTCTTAGACAACTCTAATGTGCTTCTTTTTTATCTTTTACATTTTAGAAATAAAATGCCTGCCAAAACTTGAGTTGCCAAATTCCGCATAAAAATCAGTACGAGACTTTTTTCGATGTTGCTGGCAAAGATAATACATATTTGTAATAAATCAGACGAAAACGGTTTTTCTTCATTATTTTGCAGAAAAACTGCCGCCAACCTCGGCGTTCGCCCACATCTAAAAACGATCTCATTCATTGGCGATTATTTCGCCTCGCCTAAAACAAATATTATTGAATGAGTGAGCATCCGCATACCGAACTCACGCCACGTATTAGTCATTTCTCTTTTATGTACGAAATGGCAACGCTATGAATTTTTGAAAAGCAATCGAACACGGTTGGAAATTAGGTGCATTGACGCATCAAAAGACTGACACGACTCGCTTTAGAATTGACGCACCGAGCATTCATAGAAGCGCACCAAACACCTACACCAGGGTAACATAGCGTTTGGGTACATTGACGCAGGAAGCATCTGGCACAACTAAATTTTTAGTGGCGCATAAAGCATCTGACGCGGGTAGCGTATGGGCACTTTGACGCATCAGATATCCAAACACAGTTAACCTTTATAGTGGCGCATAAAGCATCTGACAGGGGTGCCGTTTGGATACATCCATACGAGTAGCTTTTAGTAAAATATAACTGTCTTAGGCGATGTTTAAAGGCATAAAAATGTTTTAAAATTTATGTTAAAAATGTCCATTCTTTCACGACCACCGAAATATTATCGCGATCCCATCTAAAATCGTGTGAATCTTTATTACATCTTATGGTATTTTATAGATTTGGCGGGTATCAGTTGGTTATTCTATCAAGGGGATGACAAAATGCAATGGACAATGCCTGACGTCTTACTCCGCGCTGTATCTATTACCTTTCGAGACGAATCATATACAAACATCGTAAGAAACAGTGGAGTTTTATTTTTACAAATAAATACATGAAATATAAAAAGTATGTATGTACCATTTTAAGTTTAGATACTTTTCTGTGGACAGAGAAAATGCAAAATCAATGTGCTATCGTAACACTGTAAACTATCATTACCCAGGTCATGTATGTGGGAAAATGCGAACCCAAAATTATTTTCTTTCTTTGACCTTTGTTTTCTATTATCTTTCTTCGAATCGCTATATACACAAAATAAAAATAAGTGTTTCAATTAATACTCGGTAGCCACCCATGGTCCTGATTTATAAAAATCAAGGAAAATATTTAGAGCGCGGGGACCACGCGCGAGTATCTCGCTGTAGACACTCGATTGAGGACTGCATGGATACATTTTTGAAAATTGATTACTAAAAACTATTTCACGCATAAATCGATTAAGCATCGTACGAGATTGGGGAGAGAGAAAAAAGGAAAGTAGGTGACAGTACTACCTATATCCCGATGTTAAGGAGACCACGAGAAAACAATTTTCGATTTTTTGCAAAGCTCTCAACATATAGAATCGGTAATTGCTAAAGCATATCGACTCCTTGGTTTCATTGCCAGAACGTCAAACCCATTACAATCAACGTATACATTAATCACTTTATATTTTTCATTTGTACGCAGTCAACTGGAGTTTGGATCAGTAGTCTGGAACACTCATTATTCTACATACAGTGAGCGACTTGAAAATATCCAACACAAATTTTTCAATATTTTAAATTTCCGTTCCCGTTTAGAATCCAACTCATACACAGAAAGCGAGTGTTACCATAAAATCCCTCCTCTATCATATCGAAGATGCATACAAGATCTGTGTTACCTTTATAAAATCTTGAATAACTTGGTTGACTCGCCCTATTTATTAGAGCAAATAGGTTTAAGTTGTCCTACATACTCAACGCGTTCAAATAATTTATTTTACGCAAACTTTGGTAGGACTAACTACTTAAAAAACTGCTTTGTAACTCGTTGCACCTCAAAATACAATATGTTAAATTCTACAAATAATCTAGACATTTTTACTGACAATTTGCTTTTATTTAAAATGAAACTCCGTAATCTCATTTATGACTATTGATTTGATACTTCTTTAATTGAATCCCATTCCCTCCCTCTCCCCACCCCTCCCATTTTATGCATTATCATAATTTAAATCTTTGAAATATTTATTATTTATCACATATTCTTTATCATTGTTTTTTATTTAGTTTTTTTTTACCAGCTTTGAGGAAACTTTACTGGTCATACTCACGAATATTTTTTTGATATTATATAAAAAAAAATTAAAATTGTACTGTATGTTTCCCAAATAAAATAAAAACTCAATAACTGCGTATGTTAATTTATTTTATCATTGCATCATTTTTAGTTAAATAAGCTTCTTTAATAACAATAATAATCTAGATACGATTATTGACTCTGAAATGTGATAAGACAGACAAATGTCAAGGAAAAAATAAAACTCGCAATCGTGCACACTGATATATTTTTTATCTCGAGAAATTGTATTTTTTCCTACATTTTGATCATTTTTATCTCAATTGAATTTTTTACAGGGTGTATATCGAATATCCAAGAAAATCATTTTACGTAGAGCCATTTGCAAGAATCCTCCAAATCATAAATAAAATTTTTAAAAAGAGTTTGTGTAGTCGTGTGTGGGAGCGAGCGCGTTAATGTAGGTAGAAAGTAGTAACAGTTTGCCAAAATACTGGAGGTTAAATATGTCGGCTTGCGAAATATTTTTAATTGTAATTTGACATCATTCGATTAATAATACTACTATTCCTCCCATAATTTGTATCGATTTGAAAAATGTGAAATTGTAAAAATGAAAATAGTTTTTTTTGCAAGGTAATTATTGTTTTATTTGAGTTTTATTGAAAGCGAATGAATTTTTCATAATCGATATAAGTTATCGTAATGATAGTTCAACTTTTTGCAAAAAAAAGTCAGAAATATTGAAAAAATACAAACTTTGATATTGCATATCTCCATAACTATTGATATTATCATAGTTGCTTGAACATTTTCGACTCATTATCAAGGCAGGAATCCACCTGTAAAGATTTTGCTACTAGCTATGTGACACCCTGTATAATATATTAATATCATCCGTCTACATGAATATAATTCGCGATTTATTAGTATAGTACGTAACATATTTAATAATGGCCTGTGAGCGTAAGCCTTATGCTGGCGTACTTCGAATAAAATAATTATATAATCGTCTAGCACTTTGCCACTTGACTGTACATGAATGAATATTGCTCTCTGGATAATATTTTTTTAAAATAAATAAATCAATTGAGCATTGCGTAATCATTCTAGGCAGGTACCTACTTCACATGTCTTGAATTATAATTTATTTCGATACCAGAATGTAAGGTACCTACCAAATATTCAGTTAAACACTAGAAATAATACTTATTGACGGGGTTTTCACCCAGTTGTATATAGTATAATTTATTATGACATTTCAAACGTCTCAAATGTAGTCACCCTTATTCGAATATTTTTTATAAACAAGTACCTACTACGAGAGAGATAAGACCGATCTAACTCATTGATTCAATCGGCATTATCATTCTACGCCTTTGAAATCTGGGATCGGTATCTTGACCGACGAGATTCCCTGGGAAATCCCAAATCGAGTACCTACCTACGCATATCTCGATCTTAGAGTATATACAATCCAATATACTCTAAGATCTCGATATTTTATCAAGGACAAAACGCCAAAACGTGTATTCATAAAAAATAATCAGTTATTTGTAATAAATAAATAAAATATAAATGTTATTTATTTCAACGATTTTGTTGTACAGCTATCAAAAGAGGCAAGTAGGACTATTACGATATTGTGTCGTGCTAATCGTCGACTCTGGCCCGAATGCAGTCGACTAACAAATTAATTTTAATGTGTTATGCTTAATATATTGGACGGTAAAACATAAACGTAACAATCGGCCAAACAATAGTGATATTAATCGATCGATTTAAAAATACATTTACCGATTTAAAAATAGCACTTCGATTTTAAAAAAATCTTACCGATCGCGAGAAGCGCTCAGCTCAGTGGGGTGTAGACTGGCCAAGGACATGGTGGGGGGAAGATTTGTAGAAGGAACTGGAAGATAAAACATTCTTGTTAAAACATTTCTCATTGTATATTACCTACAATAAATAAAAAATAATGGCTCATGACATACAAACGTACACTTAATAAACATACATCACAAATATAGTAAAAATGGAGATAACGAAAAAAAATGGAGAAAAATGTATCGGTGAATAATGGTCGTATCATATTCTCTCTTAAAGTCCAAATCAAAATTTTCCTCTCACATCATTTCACACAATTTCCATTATTTACCTATTATACAACGTCTGGAATGGCTTAGGGCCGGTGGTATCAACTTGGTTTATAGTAATAGTTCGTTTAAAGCATAGATTTTTGCGTTTTCCACCGATCAAACAACCCATTTCCGTAAAAAAAAATCTGTGCTTTAAAGGAACTATTGCTATAAACCAAGTCGATAGATACAGTTGATATGATAGAGCAGAAAAAGACAGGAGCGCAGTTTCTTCTTCAACTCTATCATCGAGCGCAGCCTTGCCGGACGAATGCACTATCACAGCCGAATGGAATTCATTTTCCATAAGTTTAACAATCATGCTAATGCTGTGCTACTTGGAAAGGGCATTTAAATTTTGTCATGACGGATTACCACTGAGATTCTTGAATCAAAAAATAACGGACACGTTCATCTGGAAATCACATGTCATTGTTTACTATGCACGTATTCTATCAGCCCCCAATCATGCACCAAGTCTGTGTCGCTAGATATTTGGCACCAGCTTTCTTGGCGAAGAGAAGCTTATACTCTATCTGAATGGCCACCCGCATCCATGAGCCATCGTTGAGTAATACCGTTATCTCCGGTACTCGTCGACGTCAAATAAAATTTCACAAATAACTCCGTGGAGAAAGTGAAATATACGAGTATAATAAGTACGGAGTATGTTAATACGTACATATTTTTCGATCAACAAGACGAAGTAAGCAGACGAGTATTCTGTGCCCACTTTTAGATGAGAAATTGTACAATTGTACAAATTGATAACAAGTACATATTAAATTCGTAAACAATATTTTATATGAAAGTATGTCGTAAGAACACAGTTACTGGATTTTGTCCCCATTAATTAATTAAGGATAAATTATAGAAATCTCATAGAGGCGAAGCTAAATTATAGATGAGAAAAGTGGATGGAAGTCTCTTATACAATGGCTCAGGGCTTGCAAGGTTGTAGGTAGTAAGCCCTGAGCCATCGTATAAGAGACTTCCATCTACTTTTCTCATATAAAAATTAGCTTCGTCTCTACGAGATTTCTGTAATTTATCCTTAATTTATTAAATTTAATGATACCAAACAATGAACCCGAAGCAAGGTATAACACACCGCACCATAAATCCGCCCCTGCTAATCGGTCATCATTTAGAACACGCATAATTTGTGAAAGTAACTGCGATGACTTGTAATACTTACTGAGATGGTTTGGTCATGTAGATGGTCTTGTATGAGCGAGGAAAGGGTGGTTTAGAAAATATATAGGGCAAGTGTTGAAGGCAACACGAATAGAGGGCGTCCGCGAAGGATGTAACATGATCAGATTCTACAAGTATTGGATTATGGCCCTGTTAAAAGCCTCAACAGCCGCAGAGTACGCACGAGAAGATGTATGAATGTAGCCGGAGCAAAAGTAGTGTACCAAGATAGAGGAATACGGCTTTCTATCCTCTCTGCCTACCCCTGCGGGGAAACAGCGTAATGGTTAGTTAGTTAGTTAGATAGATATTAAAAGGTTGTGAAAACATGTGTAGGTATAAAAGCAAAAGCAGTAGTATCCAAAAAAAATAAATTATTAATTAATCATTTAAAAATTAATAAAAGGTACTAAATTCGAGATTTATAGGAAATATAGAAATATATACATGATTTTGGAAGGGATAGATACCTACAAAAAATCTAGAATTCAGTATATTCTAAATTAGTAACTCGGTGACTACATTCAAAACCTTTTTTAATTTTTTGAATATTGCAGCCTTTGCTTTTATACCCCACGTGTTTACATTCATAATTTTGGAAATTATATCTCGGATATTAAATCTCGGATAGAATGAAAAGTTTCCTAATTTACATATAAGTTCTTTTTGCAAAATATCATGTTATCAAGCCGTTTTTAAAAAGAATAAATCAAATCACTCCAGACAGGTATAAAGTATGCCTAAACTATAATTTATTTTCTTATTATTCTCAACGTCTTCAGACAATTTTTTTGTGAAATAACCAAATCCAGAAAAAAACTATTTGAAAAAACGAAATACTAGTAAAAAGTTACAATTATTGTGCTACCATTCAGCTCAATGCAGTAGATACTATTATGTTTGTAGGATGTGTATTGTTACATAGCAAAAATAAATGCGCTGCAAAAAATTTGGGACTTTTATTGTTTATAAATATAATAGAAGAAGCCAGGCATGTGGCACAGAGCAGGTATGCAGATAGGCAGGTGAGGTGAGATCAGTTGAGTCATTCGTAAAATCTGCGGAATTTCCGTTCGACTCTGTGACGTATGTTTAGCACTAGCCGGGTCTTTTTTAGACATTGACTTCGACATTGTTGTTTTCCTTGATGTTCGAAGGAAGATACTGGATACCCTCGTCACGCGGATTTACCACCACAACACACCACCTGACTAATTAATTTAGTTTAAACTTATACTCGATGGAATTGAGATTATTCACGATGATCATTATTTAACATGGAAGGAAAATAACGACGTTATATCTACTTGAGTTTAATTAAATATTACATTTTACTGCTCGAGATTAGAGTGACAGAAATATTGTTAGTACTGTTATTGTTAAGTATTGTTTTCCAACATTAAAATGTCAAACTATTTTTTTACCTCTCATGTTTATGACTGCAATTAGAAACTAGGTGATAAGTTTTTGAAACAAAAAACTTTCTGCTCGTGAATACGACACTTACATTGGGGCGATTCCATTATCGCGGGTGCAACATTTAGACGCATTTAAAGCTTCTTACTAATAAAATAAAAAATATTTTTCATGAAATTATTCTTTGAAGGGCTACATTTTAACATGTTCTGTCTTAATTTGTTTATAAGAATTAAAATAAATATAATAATAATATATAATATAATATATATATATATATAGTCATAAGGGAGATTTAAAGTGCTATCGCGGGTGCAACAATATCGGCTCCATCTTCCCAGATTATTTTTATTTTATTTTATTTTATTTGGAATTCAAACAGCTAATTTGATATTAAGAAGTAGAACATATGATATAATAATAATATTAAGCCAATTACATGAATTCACTTCATTAACCTATGTAGAATACTATGTATTGTATACAAGAGAATAAGAAAATATATTTAACAAATTCAATAAAGAGATCAAGGAAGAAGGAGTTTTTATAAAAAAAAGATATAAAAATAGATTAATACACGAAGAAAGTACGGTAAATTTATTTCCAGGGGGGGAGGAAGGAAGGGGAAATTGATTAGTAGAGGGAATGTGGGATAAGGAATAAGATCTGTGTGATAAAGATTAGTTTATGTTTAAAGGAAGGCTGTGTGGGGTTACACAATGTGTTAAATGTGTGTTTTAACTTAGTAGTTGTCGTTTGAAAGATATCGATATCGAGTTCACTGAAGAATTATAGTACAGAAACACAAAAGTCTATTAATTGTGAAACATTTATTATAATATACCTTCATATTTTGAAAAAAAGTAAATCAAGAATTAAAAAAGTTATAGAAAACAAAATTAAACAATGAATTATTCACTTTTAAAGCAATCGCGGGTGCAACGCGTCAAATGGGCCTACCACACGCAAAAGTATCACCACACTTTTGCATGCGCATGCGCATGCATGTTAGTAAACGTGTACAAAACACCAACTACACGCACGTTTGTACACGGAACACCGTGCGTGTAGTTGGTGTTTTTTACACGGCGCAACCCGCATGCGCGTGTGGTAGGCCCATAACTTCAGTGAGTATAAATATAAGCACATAAATGAATTAAATAAAAGATACAAATAATATATATTACTAATTAGTTTCCTTTTTTGTTACTTTAGTATTATTTTCCTGGTCTGTTAGTAGTTATTTCTGTTCAAATACGTCAATATTCGCCGAAAATTTTATAAAATATAAAATATATTATTGCCATCAATTTTCTTCTCTGGCGCTTCCAATATTGCAACAATGTCTTCGAATTGAACGTCTACTATGTTATTCATGATTTCAAGAAAGCGTTTATCGTTAATTGTCTTCAGAAATTGTACTCTAACGTCTATCTTTCATCCCAGGCATTCGCTTCTAACATCATCCCTGTCATAGAAATCGCAAATCTGTTTTTTTGACTTCATTCGTCATTTCTGAGGCACTGCTATAGCGGAGTCATTTTTGTCAGATACAGCAACTTGGAATTCAGTAGCTATTCTTTTTATAACTTCCACTGCTTTGGTGGGACTAGCAGGCATATTACACTTCATTTTATTTTTTTAATTTTATTTTTCTTTATTATTTAGTTCCATACATGAGGGCTAATACATGATTTCATTTAAACATATTGCATTCCATAATCTAGCAATTTAAAAGTTTTTATATCAATCCTGTTTAAACCTCTTTATATTCACTATATTTTGAATTGCTTTTGGCAGACTATCGAAGATTTTAAGATCTTCGTACATCAGACAATTTTGTGAGGTGTTTTTATTTTTATTCTGAAGTCTTATGCTGTCGCCTCCTCTTGTATTGTACGAATGAAAAACCTTCTTAAGTTTCATTCTGTTATCAAAGTATTTGGGTAATAATCTACGTTTAATTTTAAATATTTGCACCAATACATTATACCTTATTCTTTGATTTACTGTTTCTAATTTTAGGGCATTCAACATTTTTGTTCTTCTATGCCACTATCATATTCTATGCCTTTTGTCACTGCTTTTCCCAACATGCGAGGATTGCTGTATCTAGCGCCTGTTATTTGAATTTGTTCTTCATTATGACGCTTTCTAGTCACCCGCATTCTTTCTTTTGATCTGATTCTGGCCAGTATTTTCAAATCTTCATCTATCTCCATTTTTCTTTTAATTACTTCTCTTCGTTTAGAATTACGACCCCATTCTTAATGGATATGGTCTCCATGAGTACGGCATTTTCTTTCAGTTTTATCCTATTTCCGTGAAGCAATCTTTTTCCGATGTTTTTCTCTCATTTTAGACAATCTTTCTATAAAAAAGAGCGAAATTGTAACAAAAACACCTATTAAATATAAATCACTAATTACACACAGCATATATTATCATCCAAGGCTTAATTAATCAATAAAACATGATAAAGGACACCATAATGTTAGGAGTCAAAAATGTTGCATCCGCGATTCAAATATCACGATCGCGGGTGCAACCAATTTGAGTTAACGTTTATTTCAATTCAACTTACAACATATTCTTAATTACGATTGATCTAAGTTTAATATTGATTTCTTCTCACTTTTATAAAGTTTCAAAACGTTAGCGTTTTATTTCTGTGAGAAAACCAAGCTTTTATAACTTTTATATCGCGGGTGCAACAGGCTAACAATAGCTTTTTGTAGTCAATAATGTTAAAAAAAAACTAATAACAAGTGCTTATGTTTTTGAGGAAATGGGTAAACGAATATTATCACTACAAAATTAACCGGTAAAATATAACCTCCAACCATCCTCCAACTCACAGTAACAGCTGTTTTGCGCTAGTGTTGCCAGGCACCGATTTTCAGATTACATCAAAACTTCGAATGTCAATGTTTCTAAGCGTGTCAAAAATTTTAACATTAGCTTAGATACAAAAAAATGTTTTTTTATTAAATTTAGGTGGTTTTTTTTTTATAGGCATCAAAAAACGTGACTAATACTGTGATTTAAAAATTGATGCCGAGAATCGTCTATAGCGGAATCGCCCACTGATGAAAAGCTTTGTAATTCATATAGGCACTTGAAAGACTTTCATTGAGTTAATAACTTTCTCGTATTTTATTAATATTATGCTTATGTTGTTAACAATGTACATAATAATTTGAAATTTATATTATATTCTTTATGTAAAAGCCTATACCTAATGGGCGTAAACAAATAAATAAATATATTGGACTAACCTAATCGAATACGAGGAGTTAATATTCAAATAATATCCAATAATTGAAAGCTTTTTTACGATCCATAAAAATTTGCATTATAATGTTTTTAGCACTATTTCAACTTTCAATATTAAGTAAAGTAAATAATATTTTTTGCCAAATAATTAGATTTCAGGCTAGTCTGAAGAGGCATACTGGCAACACGTAATTCAATTATTTTTCAACATCACGCCATCTCAACACCGTGTTCGTTTTACCGAAACCTAAGTATTTTCCTTTCCGCAGACCCGCGATAAATAACATTTTTCACACAAACTTACAAACATACTCCGTCACAAAAACTTGCGAGTTACATAAATTTATGCGTCAAGTTTTACGCTTTCGAATATTCTGGCAAAGATGTTAGACGATGAAAACCGGCATGGAAACTTACATAATTTTTATTTTCACTTTATTTTATATAGATGTTCTCCGCTGTTCTCAGAATTGCAACACTCGTAAAGCAAAACAATCGTGTCTTTATCGCGAGATAACGTCATTCTAGACTTGGTTAAATTTGACGTACGACAGATTTCATTACACGTCTCACAGACTTGATGATGCGGATCTATAGACGTATATTGAAAGTTTCCTGGGTGGATAGAGTGACGAATGCTGAAGTCCCCCGGCGTATGGAATAAGACTGAGGAGTGCTGCGAACTATTGAGATAAGAAAGCTGGAATATCTCGGACATATTACGAGAGGACCAACATATACTCTAAATCAACTCGGAAAATAAGTGGTAAAAGAAGCGTAGGAAGACGCTGCATCTCGTGGCTGCGTAACTTGAGGGACAGTAACATGACTGAGTTGTTCCGTGCGGCGGTAAATAAAATCATAATCAAGAATGACTCCCGACTCTAACGGAAGTTATCCAGAGATTAAGGAGTATTATTTGGAATATGGAATGATACTAGAATGAAAAATAAAAATATTTAATGGGTTACTCTTAGGCTCAACTTAATCAAATTTGCTTATTCACAAAGGGGAAAATATTGCTAAAACTATAAAAACACGGAACTTCAAAAAGTTTAATAATAACATATTTTCTCAGAACGAATTCGTTTTTTTGTATAAACAAAATGGAAACTACGTTCGTTGGACGTTACAGAAACTACGTTAATGAAAATCGTACTAGTATTGCACTGTGGTTCGAGAGCTGCTGAATAAATAACAATTCGTCATCTCAAATGTATCCTCGAGCGAATTGGATCCCACGCGACATGTCCAGTCCCCTCGGCAAAAATGTGGAGAGCTTCGCAAAGTTCGCAAATTACATCTTTCGTGTGCGAACGTTGGAGAATAGCGATTGTAGTGCGCTACACTTCGCAATGTCACTTACGACAACTAAAGTGCGGTACCATCGCAGAAAAATATATCAGGCTTGCAATACGAAATAGATTGAGGAAATGATGAATTTAGCTTAGCCTAAAGCCACAATTGTATTTTTTATGATTCCGTCGGATTTCAAAATAAAACTAAAGCGCAACTTAGATAATTCACAACAATGGTATTATACAAGGTGTCTCGTAGCTAGTAGCAAAATCTTTACAGGTGGATTCCTGCCTTGATAATGAGTCGAAAATGTTCAAGCAACCATGACCTACTATCAATAGTTATTTATGGAGATATCCAATATCAAAGTTTACATTTTTTTTCCAATACTTCTGACTTATTTTTTGCATAAACTTGAACTATCTTTACAGTAACTTACATTGATTATGAAAATTCATTCGCAATTAATACAATACCATAAAATAATAATAAATTGAAAAAAACGTGTAATAAATTATATTTTCAATTTTTGCAAGGTTTTTATCTGCTACTAGTTACGAGACACCTGTATGTATTTCCAATTTATCGGTTACCCGCCCGTTCACTACAACGAAACGGTTATCTGGGATACTGAGCGGAAGAGTTGTGAATAGCAACAAAACATATTTAAAATATATTGTATTTTTATGGTTGCGAATGCTATTATGTTTTGTGATTACTGCTCCAGTTATTGAGGAGGTCGGCCCCGTTAAGTTTCAACAGCCACCGAGCGTGCGTGAAACAATCATGTGAGAAAGAACGAGGGCAACAATGATATGCCAGGTAGACGATGGTGGCCTTCTACCATACATGCCTACCCTGCCGGAGAAACGGCATGATGGTAGGTCAGAGAAATAGTTGATAAACAATGTTCGATTATTGTTCTTTAATATTAAGATACCTATTTTTTTTAATTATAATAACGGGCATGAATGAAATGTTCAGTGTTTTGGTTTTAAAATTTCTGACTCGTTTGTTAAATATGTATTAGAAAAATATACCCATCTCATATTCAAAAGTTCACACATCCACCTAATTCGGATATTTTAAAGAACATTATTTCCCTTTACGTGGCACACGAGACATAACATCCTTCTTCGTGAGATTTTTTTTAAATCGAGAGCTCAAATATAACAGCGAGCATTAGAGTTAGTTTAGTTATAAATTATTAAATTACTACGAAAACCCGTAAAAATGTTGTAATTTTACTGTATATTTCGGCAGCGAGTTAAGGCTGTGAGAACAGAGAGGCAGCGCCATCTAGCGTAGCGTCTTGGTAGCATAAATGACAGATTGCTTAGAGAAT
This sequence comes from Agrypnia vestita, assembly GCA_016648135.1. Lineage (NCBI taxonomy): Eukaryota > Metazoa > Arthropoda > Insecta > Trichoptera > Phryganeidae > Agrypnia > Agrypnia vestita. The sequence goes on from JADDOH010004681.1 coordinate 18,859, forward strand.
CGCGTTTTCTGTTATTTTTATATCTCATTTTTATTTGCACCATCTGGTAAAGTTAGTGTCGGGCATTGTTGTTGACACAGAGGATTGTGCATTTTTTACTTTACATACCTCGTCATTATTCTGTACCGTTATCTGCGCCACCTGGTAGCGGATAGTGACGGACATTGTTGCAAAGAGAATTGTGTATTTGAACGTCGAGCACTGGATTAAACGACTGCGCCGCATAGCACATTCGGTGTGCTCGCCCCGCGGGGGAAGGTTTATCGATTTCACCGTGTTAATCGTGTCCCTTCCGCCGGCTCGCGGCGCGGCTGCACTCGGCCATCCGGCGAAAATCCATACTTTGCGCGCTGCACCGCGGGCTCTGGACATGAAATATTCACATCCGCCATCGATTTGGAAAATTACGAGCGGCATGCGAAGTTTGCGGAACATTGTCGAAACATTATTTCATCAATCAGTTGCCGGTATGTTTACATAATATCATGTCAATTCATCATAAAAACATCATCAGAAGTTCGACCATGTTTTTTCTATCGACACGGAAACGTACATTTTTTGGTATATTGTTAAAACACGCGATAATATTATGTCGCCGATTACGTTAAGTCGGTAGGCAGAGACCTCTTTCGATTTAAGAAAGACAATTGTATTAGTGTGCGCAAGCCGAGCGTACGAGGCACATTATTTCGTTGTGTTGGCGTCTTTACCTGTAAACACCGACACAACGAAACAATATGCGTCGTACGCACGGATTACACATACCAATTCGATTGTCTTTCTTAAATGGAAAGAGGTTTACCTTAACTTTTAATGGAGAATACGTTTTTTGGGGACTTGCCGAGCAAGATGTGTCAAAAAAGTGCATACCATTTTATAGAATAATATGCAATAAGTAAAATAAAAGTAGAAAATCGGCCGTATTCTGAACTAAGCAAAATTGCATTTTCTATATCTCGACAGTTATTTTATAACATTGTAATGCCGCTAATTTTTAAATTTGACAGTTTTAAAATTAAGGAATTCAATCAATCAGAAAGCTCTAAAACGTAAACAAACGTTAAATTATTCACAATTAAGATAAATTAGCTTTCTAATTTATTGAATTCATCAAGTTCAAACCTGTCAAACATAAAACCTCAAAATTGGTGACGTAACAATGTTATACAATAACTGTTAAGATACAGAAACAGCAATATTGCTTAGTTCAGAGTACGACCGATACACAGATTTTATTTTCCACAAAACAATCATCTGAACTCAACTTCAGACGATGTTTGATGAAGCTAAAACAAAATTCGATGCTCTATGTATGGTGTCTCATAGCTAGAAGCAAAAACAACGGGGATACTTCTTCATTAAATTTCGAATAGAAAATCATCAAATTACACTTTGGGCAAAAAATGTAAACAATTTTAAGAAGATAAGCGCACGGCTTATCTTCGGCAAAACGGCAAAATTTGCATAATTTCTCAATTATTTTCACTTATCTTTTGTAAAACATTAGATTATCATGAAAATAATTCATACCGAATATTAAAAATTCATTCACTTTGATACAAATCAAATAAAATGATTAAAGCCTTGCAAAAAAAAATCTGATTAAAATTTCTACGCAGTTTTAATAATTTTATTATTATTTGGCTACGCAAATCCCTATTATGTCCCTAATATCATGATTTCGTTTTTCTCGTTGACTGTTGACATTTCACGCAAAGTGTAAAGAATATTTTCTATTCAAAATTGATGAAGAGTCTCCCCCGAAATTTTGACTAATAGCTAGAAGGCGCTATGTACATGGTGTCCCGTATCTCGACGTCATGCCGAAATCAGGCGATAGGCCAAGTCATAATAGTTCCAGAAAAATATTTAAAATAATAAAAAAAAAACAGTCAGTTAAAACTGTGCCAAGTATTGATTTTGAATACTTGGTTTGGTCAAAAAGTGACATTTTCTTCCAAGCCGGAGAAGTTGGCTTTAAATTTTGGACAAAAGTTTACAGAAGCATTATTCAGGATTACATAATAATTAAAAAAAATGAAGAAAAATAAAAATTTGTAGCAACAGGAGTGAAAAGACCCTCACAGGGTGTAGATTTTTTTGATTTTTTTAAATTCTTATAATTTTTATGAAACACATTACATGACTTTTTAAAGATTTTTTTAAATATTATTCTGATAACTATTATGACTTGGCCTGTCACCCGATTTCGGCTTGACGTCGAGATACGGTACACCCTGTATATGAAATAGGTCGGGACACACCAGAAAAACATATATTCTATATAGGTATAAAAGCAAAGGCAGCAATATCCAAAAAGAAAATTAATGCAGTCATCGAGGATAATTATTTTATAATGTACTGAATTCGACATTTTATAGGTAACATGATTTTGGAAGGGATAGATACATAAAATCTAGAATTCAGTACATTTTAAATTAGTAATCCTCGGTGACTGCATTCAAACCATTTTTTACTTTTATTTGGATATTGCTGTCTTTGCTTTTATGCCCACATATGATACATGCTAAGGGTCTAAGGGTCGGTTGTATCAACTTGGATTAAAGTAATCTTCCGTAAAAATCGTACATTCTTACGAAAAAGCGTTGTGAGATGGTGGAAAACGCAATAACCGATGATTTAAACGAAAGATTACTGTAATGCAAGTTGATACAACCAGTCCCAAAACATGTAGAGCATTTAAGCGTATTTTACCTGTCAACCATATTGTGCACCAATATGGTTGACAGTTAAAATATTCCACTATGTCAACCATACATGGCGCCACAAGAGGCATGTGAGTTTATGTGTAATCCCGAAAATCGTCTTTAATCCCGTATCTGAAAAGTCGGAAGGGCGTGTAATCACGCTTACGGCTTAGCGTAACAGGCGTTTTAACTCGCTCGTGGCAAAGAAAGGGTGATCAAAACGTCAGACCTAAATAATTAAGAGTGTAGAAGATGCGAGAGAGTAGGTAATATCAGGACATTTCGGAATCGCCGAGCGCGTGTAAAAAAGGTGCATGGATGAGGAAGAAGAGAAAGATTTAGGTGACATCAAGAGTAATGGGCATTTATTATTTCCCAATATACGTGTGGCTATATGTACCAACCAACATATATAAAGGCACACACATAGGTCTATCAATTATTATAATGCATAGCAAAACTTTTTTTCAAAGCCACAGACGTTTATATTGACGGCATTTAAATCTAAACAGCTTAAAACCAGTAAATGCCGAAGCGCACTGTTGGAGCAGATGTGATGGACCGGACCGAACCAAACTAACGGTAACTGTACAATTTGCATACTTACGACACTACTAATAAAATGCATCGACCCGTCATCTCTAGCGACGCTAACAGTTGCCATGTTGCTCTATTTACATTATCGTTCAAACATGTTTAAACTCAGATATTCTGTAAAACATAACTACTTTTTCTAACATAAAACAATCGTTATCACGAGACCTCGCTGTGTGCATTTTTAAATATTATGCTCATGCAACAATTTTTCAACAACACTCAATATATAAATACGACAATTCGATATGTCGATAAACAATAACACCCATTTCATTTAAAACATTCCCAAGTAGAGCAAAACATAGAGAAAGTTAGCAAAACAAGCACAACATCCACGAATAGGTGTAGAAAATGAAAGGATGAATGGAAAAAGTATCGTTTTTGCGTTCACTTTAACATTACTTATTAAATGAAAGAATCTTACTTTTGGATGAGGGTCCCAACGTCAGTCTTGTCTTAGCAGCGGCGAGAAAGTGTAAACTTTCAAATTTTTATTAGAATTTCTTAATGTCACTCAAAACAGTTATTTGCATTCCACACGCTGCAAACTGCAACCACTGCAATCTCAGATTGCAACAAAATAACGAAATTATGTTTTACAGCAGTACACGGGAGATGGAAAAGATCTTTTGAAATATTCGCCTTCACACGAATTTCAACACCCGAAACAAATGAAACGTCAAAGCGTCACTAGATTCGAATATAACGATTCGAAATCTGAATCCGTTCCAAAGCTGAGAAGCGCCCTCTCACTTCGAGAGCTAGCACGGCGAATGATGACATGACGAGAGCAGTGAACGGGGGAACGAGTTTAAAGTCGCGTCCAGGCGCAGTCGCGTGATAAAATAGTAATTTACCACCGAATAAAAAGGTTAAACGAGAGAATCTTCAAAATATATCACAGCATATTTACGCGTAGCTCTTTAGTTTTTGTCATTTATTTTAAATCAGGATCGTTTGTGCTGCATCGTTCAGAACATTGGCGCCCCCCTCTATGCGGCGGCGCGCGGCGCGGCAGAACCGCTATGGCCCAGAATACTGCGGGCAGATTGGAAAGTAAATTACGATACGTTCGGCAAAATGTCCATTCTATTTCATAACGTTCTGACAGCCCCATTTATTAGCCAGTATTTTCAGTTTTTTTACTTAATGGTAATCTACGCTCCTTAATGAAACAGATTATCAGCGTAAGCTGGTCGTCGATAGATGCCCACAATTTTTTTAACGTGGACGGAGTCCGGCATCAGGGAACTCCGCAAAACGTTGGAGATTGTAGTGGACGACATCGCTTACACCGTTACTTGGCCTGATCGCCGCCGACGTACGGTCTTAGAAATATATGTACCTACCTACTGAGTTCGCTGAGTTCAGTTCCCTCTTTGCAAGCGAGCAGTTCTGCATTCTTAGGACCGCTTGTATAAACTTGGATTATAGTAATCTTTCGTTTAAACCACTGATTATTGCGTTTTCCACCAATCGCACAACCCGTTTTCGTAAATTTCCCCCCTCTCGCTTTACCCCTCTCCGTCCCCTGATATTTTCTAAGCAAATCTACACCATTTGACCGATCTGACCCAAAATTTGCTTACTTATTCTTTAGGACCCTTAGAGACATTTCTATCCTCCCCCTTAACCCATTTCCCTCCCCTGATATATTTTCCATTCATATATGTACCGTTCGACTGATTTGATCCAAATTTTGCTTACTTATTCTTTAGAACCCAGTGGTAAACATGTGCTACATTTCTCCCCGGACATTCCATCCATCCCAGCCTAGATTAAATGGAAACGTTGTTTAATTAGAGGCTTTGCAAAACAATGGAACCTATGTTCCCCCACAAACTTATTTTTTTAACTTAATCCTTAACCCGTGCAAAGCCTAATAAAAATTACGTGTCGGAAGAACCCCGTCAGGAACGAAGTCCTTCACGCATTTTCTTCAATTCCGAAAGTAATTCGATATGGAGATCTAGATTTTTATATTTGCATATTTTCGTATTTTTTTCGCATTTTGAAATTGTTTTTCGATTTTTTTTTCGATTACTTAAAATTTTTGACGCTGAACATATGATTTCACTATTGTCTCTCTGTAATGTACGTAAATAATAAATAGTATACATTCTAATCACATTTAACGTATCGATTACGAACGTAACGATTAACAGTAAAAAATGCTTGTATCAATTTTATTCAATTTTATAATCTTACTTTTCCAAGTACGTACTTGCTGCAGTTTCCATTTATCGAATCTTCATTGCAAAATTGCAATAGTGAGATAATGTACCTAACTCACGCATGATTTAAAACAAAAACAAATAAAAAAAATAGTTTTAACAAAATCTCCACGCGTTCAGTATTGAGGTTATACAACTTGTCGCGCACGATGCTCGTCTACTCGAATCTCGATACTAGCATACACACACACACACACACACTCGTATATAATAGAAATCATGGAGGAGGCATAATGCTATATCCTTACCTAGCGATTTTTAGCAGTCAACTCCTACCGCAAGCCAAGGAACTTCGTTCGAAACACCTTAACCTGTAACCGTTTTTAAAACGGGAAATGTTTTTATTGAAAATTTTAGTACCTACTTTATTTTTGTAATGGGAAATATTTTATTTCGCTCTACCAGAAAGCAATCATCTATCGAGTGCTAAGGCCCTGTGGGCTACTCAATGAGGGGTCGTTTTTCTTTTGCTTTTTGATCAGTTTCTGAACATTAGTGAACGGACGAATGGTACACTTCACTTTAGTGAACTACCGTTCATTAATTCAGTATTCGTAAATCATAATTTCCAATTTGTCCATTCTACTGCGGACTGTAGTAAATCTACGTCCTGTCTATTGAATGAGTGTTGGGTTAGCCAATATCAAAATACGGCCGAATAGGTACATTCTTTCGATGTAATTATGGGATGATGTAATTACCCTGCTGTTCCGAGGGTAGATACGTTATATATGTATACATAATACATGTATTCATATACGGGTATATATGTATACATGATACATGATACATGTATTCATATACGGGTAGGTATACATATATTTGGTTTGTTTTGCTAACATTATTTTGAAAATCTATTACTAAACAAAAAATGTGAAATTTTTAAAATAGCTATCACATAAATTTACGTGGTTGTAACTACATTCCGAGAGCGGTGGTAGATCACTGTACGCGCAAAAAATATTTTATTTAATTTGGAGTAATAATAATAACAAACGCTATAATTATATTACCTCATCATTTTTATTTGAGCTTTTTGTATATAAGTACGTATGTATACATATACCTACATACATACCAAAATCCGTAAAAAATGATGAACTTTCTATATATTTCGACCGAGAGTTAAGGGTGTGAGAATAACGCTATGTAGAGAATTGTTTATACTTCTTTATTATTCTACACCTCATCATTATTTGGTAGCGTTAGTGACGAACACTGTTAAAAAGAGAATTTTTTTTTTAGTATTCATTTTTAATATATTTATTTTTATATGATTTTTTCAAATTTTTTTTCAATGCATTGACTGCACGCATCTACATTTAATATATAGGGTTGATGGGCCGGTTGTGGCCACTACCCCGGTTTTGGCCACTTGTACATTCAAAGGTGTATAAATAAGGCAATGAAAATATATTTGTTATTTTATTTATGCCGATCAATTATTTAAACTGGGTTTTGTTTTGATAAATAACAGCTGTGCCGCCATTTTCTTTCTTTGAGTATCGGTTGAACTTCTTGATGACATTCGTTAAAAATCAAAAATCAAAAGTCAATTCTTAGCAAAAACAATAAGGGCCCGTGGATAAGTAATGTGAAAATAACCTTTTAATCACTTATGTTTGTGTTCGTGAATCAATTTTAGCCTACTGAATGAAAGTCCTAGAAAGATTGTTAGAAGGTTATTTCATAATTTAGATTATTTCTTAGAAGATAAATGCCACATGGCCACAACTGGCACAGCAATCTTACTTGTGTTCTAGTTATGGCCATGGACATGGCCACAACTGGCTCACATAGTGCGTTAGTTTTGGCCACCTTTTTTAAAAAACATAGTTAATTAGGTATTTACGATGATATCCCAATTATAATAATTTCGATGTCTGTCTGTTCGTTCATCCGTCCGTCCGCGTAACTTCGTGTAACGTCCGTAACTTTTTTATAGTAATTTTTTTTTTTTTTTTTTTTCGAACAATTTTTTTTTCGAGAATTTTTTTTCGAACATTTTTTAAAAAAACTTTTTTTAAACATTTTTATCTTTGAATATATAAAAAAAAAAATTTTTTTAACGAAACTGAACTGACATGTAAAAGTACCATCATTTTTGAAGGGTTACGGCGAGTTCGATTATAAAGACTATGGCCATAAAAAGAAGTCAACAAGTCAACTTTCCTGGAGTACCTACCTGGAATGCAAGATTCAAACAGATCTATTAAAATATTTCTAAGATTTTTATCAAAATGGTTTAGATTAGACTAGTTGTACTGAAGTATCAATGCTATATACAGTATGGATAGCTTTTAAAGATGATAATTCAGTTCAACAGTTAGGAAGAGTACAATCATCGAATGAGTTGAATTCTTCTAATACACTTTCTCAAAAAGTAGGTAACCTCAAAGAGACTCAGTTGTCCTTTGATGCATCAGCCATTGATTTAAATTCAACTACAACATTGGATACAATATGTAATGTTCTGCACAAAGTACCAGCTCAAGAAGACCCATTCGAAAAATAAATTTATTTGCAGCTTCAACAAATGATGTTCAGAATGAATTGTCCACTCAAGCAAAATCATCTGACAATTTATGCTTCGTAACTATAATTCTGTTCACAAATTATTATTATTACAACCGCCAAGGCCATATATTTAGTTAATAAAAGTGTCTGGCCAAAGAAAAAAGTAGTAATACTATGCGTAAAGGAGAGTATATTTCTTCTGGCAAGTTCTATAATGGGAGTTAAAGAAACAGAAATGGAAGACAAGGAAGAGAAAAACAATTAAGAAAAGATAGAATGAAGAAAAAAGCTGGCAGTTTGAACAAAAGAAAAAAAACTCTTCTGGTTCGTGTCTTCGGCCAAAAAAGTCGTAAAAGTACGACGTAATATCCCAGAAGATACAAACCAAAATATTCTGAGGAGCCGTGAAAACCTAAGAACATTCTTAAAAAAAACTCATCAAATGAGGAACATACACATTATACAGCCCTCATTATACAGTTCACATGAGTAATATAGAGAATAATTTTTGAGATTGAGAATAAATAATAAAAGTAATATAAAGAATAAGTTTCTTAGATTTATCAATTATAAACTTAACATACCTTCAAGTAATATTGATTACAATATTCTTAGATCTTTTAGCTGTCTTGATAAACTGGAGACTAGAAGAATAGTGACGGACTTTCTCTTTTTACACAAATTAATAAATGGCACTATGGACTGTCCTCAACTACTAGAACGTATCAGCTTGCGAGTTCCGTCTCGTATAACTAGATGTCATGCAGGTTTTGCCGTGGAAACTGCAGCTACTATTTCTTTAATTCCCCACTGCAAAGGCTTCCTAGACTAGCAAACAGATTCGAGCAACTGGACGTCTTTGCCAATAACTGTATATTATTCCAACATATATTAAAAGGTGTATTGAAAGATTACTAGTATTTGTCGAATACTTAAATAATTGATTTGTATTTGTAAGTATATTTTATTATTATATTATGACTTTCAAAGCTTGTGCTATATCTTCTCTCTCTACATTATTACCTTTTTTGTTTTAAAATTTCTATATTATTACGTTTTCCTTATTCCTCTTGCTTTTTACTTTATATTATATTTATCTTTATATTTTTGTATCTGTATTTTCTTCTCACTTTGTCATTACTATGTTTACATGTTATTATGTTTTTTTTTTCTTCTCTAAACTATATACCTACCTATTCCGTTAATGTACACTATACCTATCTATTGTAAAAGCCCTATAGGGCGTTAATTAATAATAATAAGAAGAAGAAAACTACGCATTAGTAAAATTCAAAAGTAGTAAAAATATTGTACCCTGTTGCGTCGGAAGACAATGATAATGGTTGTGAAATAACTTATCTCAGGAAAGGAATGAAGAGTACCGAATACATTTGTTATACCACAAATACCTAATCTGGCATCTGTTTCAGAAAAAAATATTAAAATGCTAATGTCATTACCCGCTTCCACAAAAGGGACTAAATTTCTTTCTAAAAATGTTCTCAGGTTTTCACGGCCATTCAGAATCTTCTGCCTGTAGTTTTTTGAGATATTCTGCCATGTATATCTGATCTCTCTGGCCGACGTTTCGGATCTCATTGCAGGGTCCATCATCAGCCCTGATTATGGACTCTGCAATGAGATCCGTTATGGCATGGTAGAAAACTACAAGCAGAAAATTCATTTTTATCTTTTCAAATTGATATGTCCGGGTATTGTGTGGCATTAAAAGTTACCTCATTCTTTATCTATAGGCACGACAAGATCATAATTATAATAAAATTCATAATTTTATTATAATTTTATGATCTTGTCGTGATTTAAACAGTTACTTACCTATCTTTTTATTCTAAATATTATGAAACCTTATAAAAACTAAAGTGGCCAGAACTGGCAGAATGACATGGCCAAAACTAGATAAAAAGTGGCCAGAACTGGCACACTTGGACACATTTCACGTTTATGTTTCTATTTTAAATTATATTATATATATTTTCTCTATTTTCAAAAGAGTAATGAATGTGCTATATGGTGAATTTAAAAAAAATCGTTTCTGACTATTTTTGAGTTCGTAGTGACGCACAGTTGACAAAAAATATCTTAAAGTGGCCAAAGCTGACCCCTCAACCCTACTTATGAAGCATTAAGAACAGGATAGATGGCATATGTGTTGATAATCAAATTAATCTTACTTTATAAGCTTTAATTTTTTTGTGTTCGTCAAAACTGCATTAGGAATTCGTACTAGCAACATACGACGAAAAAGACATCATGAGCTATCTTTGAAAAGGAGATAAAGGACGAAAAGTAGAGCCGACCCCAAGTAAAGGGAAAAGATGAGGAAGCTGTGTTGAAAAGTGTGTGTAAAAACCTTGCTCGGGAGACCTCTAAATATACAAGTCTATTCCTCATATCTCGTTTTGAATAAGTGTCAAAAATACTTATTTGTATCGTGTTGCTGTATCTTGTTCGCATCTCTTTAAGACCACTGTAGGAATGCGGCTGACATCTCGGCCACCCGCAGCCACCCAAAGACGATTCGTCAAACCTCGGACGGCAACTATGCTAATTGGCCGTACATTGCATTCTCCCTCTCTCCAAAATCGTTTATGCGCAGATTATATCAACCGCATCCTCATAGTGGTAGTTTTTGAAAAAAATATTCATTCCTTTTTCATGTCAGTTTTGACATATCCCCAATCGGATGAGACACTACTTCTGATTGGGGATATGTTATTGTTCTGGATCGCCCTCAGAGCTAGGGTCTCTCTGCCTAGACACAAAGCTATCCATCCACCGTTGTAGCAATCTACCTACTACCCTAGATAGACTAAAAATAGTTTGCTGTGGCAGTCTATTTCAGTTATATATAATCAAAAAAACTTTGTAAACAGCCCTCTCTTAAACCATTTCCATTATAATTACACTGTACCTACGTAATTTGTAACTACACCTCCTCTAACCCTCCAATGTAACTAATCTGTCTATACTTGAACATTAATTTTAGTACATTCATTGTCCTGAAGAAGGGAGCATCACTCCCGAAATATGTTGAGTTTTTTAAAACAAAATTTAATTGTGGTTAAAACAAAGTTTTAATTAATTTATGTATGAAATGGTGCCACAAAGTGAAGTTGAAAAATATATCGCTTGCATATTGCATAAGCGCTTAAACACGCTAACACTCGTTAGCGGGTGGAAGTAATTTGTTGCTACACCACTGAATAAACTGTTATATAAATCTTAGATGCGCTATATGCTGTACCGAAGTGCCACCTGTTATTGAGTAAATATTGTGTATGTTACACAGTTGTGCAAGCATGGCATGGTTGCTTTATACTTTATACACACGGAAGCGACATAAAGAACAATAGAATACATGTAGATGCCTACTCAAAATTCTTCCGTATTTCTTTGTCGTCGCACCATTTTCACTAAAACACGCAACTAGGGCGTGGTCCGGGAGCCAAAACGGGAATCCTCACCGTCAATGTCAAACCTACACAAATTAAAAATTACCCAAAACAAGTGTAAAGGGATTTTGGAATTTTAAGAAATCGTGCACCTAAAGATCAAATTCGCCAGAGAACCAATGTAAAAAATGTATCTCAAAATATTTGCGTTCCCAAGTGACAACAGGCTGGACATTAGAAGGTGGCGAGCAAAATACGTTAAGAAGGGCTAGAGATAATTGGTGATCTTTGGGGGAGGTCTTACCTATCACCTATCAATGGAGAGAAACGCTGATTATGAGGAAAATTACCGTTTTTTGCAGGGATAATCAGGATGGATAGAACACAACACTCTTGATAAAGCGAAAAATTTTCACCACACGTGCATGTAGATATTTGCATCACTGTTTTTGTAGACATTATTTTGATACCTTCCACACAGCTTCGTAAATTATTCAATACTTTCTGTTCTTTCATACGCTTCACGAATTCCTTTTTTATTAAAATTTATTTTCCTTACATTACACTTATTTAGCTGTCAATGCGTCAAGGATAGGGACAAATTTTGTAATGAATATTTTAGACGCATTGGCGAAATTTGGTAAAAATACAGATTCCGGACGACAATGCAGTAATCATTCGATAGTTTTAAAAAATCAGTTTACTTTTTCATATCATATATATAATACTATTATTTGAGTTTTGACATTACAATTAATAACAAGATTGATGTAACGAAAAATAAGAAGTAGAATATTATTTAAAAATAATCACACTTTTTAAAAAAAAATACTAAAAAATATACTTTTTCAACAGCCACAGTACTAACAGCGATCAGAGTATAAACGTATATCAAAAAAATCGAAAGCGAGAGGCGCTTCTTCTTAAACTCCAACGATCACTTGCATCTTACTTTTTGATTTCACGATTTTGATTTCATTGACAAACTCTGTAGTTAAAAATATATTTTCTCATTTTTAGTAAATTTTATAAAGACGTATTATTTATTTTTTAGATTTTGTTTCTATATCTTTAAATTTTCACTTATTTCTATAAGCGTAACAAAAAAATTAAGTAGGTATTATTTCCAACAAAACAAGCCTATGATACCCGCGCTCTTTTCTTTTCTTCATACAAGCTTTTCTCTTTCTTTTCATTGTGCCACCCTTACCCTTCTTCTTCTCTTCATCTTTCTCCACTCCACGTGTCATTTACATACACATTTACACATCCACGTGTCATTTAGCTCTTAAACTTTTGTTTAATATCTGTAGAATACCTACATATATATACATATCGAACATGGCTTAGAAAATTGTCGTAAAGCAAAAAAAAATTTACACGAGAACGAAAACAAAAATTAACCATTTTCAGAGTTTAATAACGAAACTTTTAACTATCGGAGGACCAGTTTTATTTTATTGAAACACTTTGAATTGATACGTTGAGTTACTACAAAGGAATCTCAAATTCTATTGTTTACTGCGTGGGTTTATGACCAAGCGGTCCCGTTGAAAGAAGACAAAGGCGGCCAATTGTAGAGAAAATACTGTTTTCATGAGGCATAATGAATTATCCTTCTAATTCTCAGGATAAAAAGGCTTATATATTGGTAGACCTGTTTCCATTTAAGAAAGACAATCGAGTTAGTATGTGTGAGCCATGCTACCGTAACCGTACCAACACATCGAAACAATGTGCGTCGTACGCACGGCTTACGCACATTTAATAGACGGGACGTTTGCAAAAAGGTTATATGAATGACCTCAAGACATCTATCAATCGTCAAATAATAATAACTCACTCGAGCCGATATGAAAATAATATAAAAACTCCTAAATCTAGTACCACATATTTTCAAAACGGTTTTCTATATAGAGGAATACTCAACTTTAATAATTTACCCACAGAATTAAAAACTATTGATGATTATAATAAATTCAACTACAAGTTGAAGTCCCACTTCAAACTTCAAGAATATGCAATAAATATTCCACATCTTTTATACACCTAACTATAATTTTCATCTTTATATACCTATAATTCTCATTGTTTTTTAACTTCGATTATACAACCAATATCTTACACTACTTATCTACTTAAAAAATTTAACATATGAATTCTTTTTTAATACATAATTTTTGTTTTATTGATAAAAAAATTTCCTTTGTAAGTAATTATCCCTCACCACACACAAGAACCTTGATTCTGTTTGGTGAGGTATAACATAATAATTTGATCATAAACATATATTGATTTACATCGTTTTAAAAAATCTTTTGTATTTATCTTCTTTATTAAATGATTTTTTTTTTAAAGTCAAAATACAGAGTAAGAAAGACACGATAGAATGCCATAAAATAATATAAGTATATTTATCATATAATAACGACTTTAGTGAGCTGTGACATGTCGATTATGAGAGGCCAATATCTTTCTTCAATATGCATCAATACTGAATGCTGGAGTAAGGCGGGCTTCCAGGATAAGGATATTCTTCGAGCTGTATACCTATCCTTTCCCTCATTCCTGCCACCCTCAAAATTATCGACATTTACGATGTTATATAATTTCGGTAAAGATATTTTTATGCTTTAATGCTATCCTGAGCAAGTTTCTTCACAATCAATTCTGAAAAGGAACGTAAATCAGAAAAAAAATTGACTTATTACACATTTCTATGGAATGTGCGACATACGTAGGATTTATTATAGGTAATTGACACTTCACATCTAATTATAGAATTATGCAGCATTTTTATGGTCGTAAGTCGTGAACGTGTATCTAAATAAATACAGTCATAAAAGCATAATGCTATAGGTATTATAAAAATATTAGTGTTCAATATGACGTTTCCGTGATAAAAATTTAATGTGAATTTGTATCTAAATAAATTCAGTCACAAAAGTATAATACAGTAGGTAATATAAGAATATTTGAGTTTAATATAATGTTTCCGTGTAAAAATATAATAATCTAAATATAAATAAATTAAGAGGCACATACAGTTAAAATTTATTGATATAAAAACGTATATATTTTGAAAAATGTATAAAAAATAAACAAAAGACCACATATTGTTAGTTAATTCGTTTACATCTCAAAAAAGGCCACATACATAATTAGATTTTCTTATTTCTCTTTTATTTTATATAATATTTTTAATGTGTGTACCTACTTTTATATGGAATGTGTGGGATTGCACAAACCTCCCCACATTCTGGAATAAAGTTATATTTATTTATTTATTTATCTCTAACTAATTCGTTTATTTCTCAGAAATTTGACACGTCGCGTCATTCATAATGTATCAGTTCCCATCCAAATTTCACAAAGAATAACTTTGTGATAATATAATATGTTTTTTAAACTGTTTCTTAACCTTTTCTCAAGTTAAATATTTATTGTACATAAAAATATTATTGTATTATTTTTTAGATTTATCTCGCGTGATAGAAGTGGTCCTTTGCGTGTGCGTCATCGCCGAAATGTCATGCGCATTATACAGAAATAGGCGACCTTTAAAAATACCTAGATATTGACCTACGTATTATGTAGAAAGTTTTGATACCGTGTAATTTGGTGTATAGCTTTTCGTACCCGAATTAAAAAAAAAGTTCTACTTTTACTCAACTCAATATTAAGACTATAACAGAATATTAGGTCCTTACATATGAAATTGGCGTTTTGCCGTACTGGCAAATTTGATCTCAAATATCTTCTCTTTGGTTACGAATTCCAAATCCAAATTTATACAGCTATTTACTCATGTATTTGTGTTTTGAAAATTATAATTAATTTGTTTTTTCCTCAATTGTTTTTTTCTTTGCGTCACTCAGTTTACAAAATGAAAAACTTAAAATATCGCGTTATTTACGAGTACGAGTTCCACCGTGGCACCAGTGCTGCAGAAACGGCTCGAAGAATTAATGATGTGTATGGCGACGGTGCCGCAAAAGAAAACACAGTGCGTTTTTGGTTCCAACGTTTTCATTCTGGAAATTTCGACCTGCAGAACAAGCCCCGTGGACGGACGGAGACCAAAGTTGATAATGAAGAATTGAAGGCTATTGTGGAAGCGGATCCATCGCAAACCACATTCGAGTTAGCTGCAGGCTGCGGTGTTAGTGATAAAACTGTTTTAATCCATTTGAAGCAAATTGGTAAGGTGAAAAAGCTTGAAAGGTGGGTACCTCACGAATTGAGTGAAGCAAATCAACAAACGCACGTTGACTGCTGCGTTGCATTACTCAACCGGCACAATAATGAAGGGATTTTAAATCGAATCATTACCTGTGATGAAAAGTGGATCCTGTACGATAATCGGAAGCGCTCATCGCAATGGCTGAACCCTGCCGAACCAGCCAAACCATGCCCCAAGCGAAAATTGACTCCAAAAAAGTTACTTGTGAGCGTTTGGTGGACTAGTGCTGGTGTCGTTCACTACAGCTTTCTTAAATCTGGCCAGACGATTACGCCAGATGTCTATTGTCAGCAACTGCAAACCATGATGGAAAAGCTAGCTGCTAAACAACCGAGGCTGGTTAATCGCTCTAGGCCACTGCTGCTTCATGATAACGCTAGACCACACACTACACAACAGACGGCTACCAAATTAGAGGAGCTTCAATTGGAATGTCTAAGACATCCACCGTACTCTCCGGACCTTGTCCCAACAGATTACCATTTTTTTCGAAATTTGGATAACTTCTTGCAAAAGAAAAAATTCAACTCCGATGGGGCAGTCCAAACCGCCTTCAAAGATTTTATTGATTCCAGTCCGAATGGTTTTTTTAGTAAAGGGATCGATGAACTACCTATGAGATGGCAAAAAGTGCATAGATAGCAATGGTACATACTTTGATTAAATAAATATATTATAATAAAAAAAAATCGGCTTTATGTTCCTCCCATACTAAACGCCAATTTCATATGTAAGGACCTAATATAAACCAAGGTGAGAGTAGAAAAAGAACCATATGTTTAGAGAACAAAAGTTTGTAATAAAACAAAAGAAATGTCAACATGTCACCGTCTGTCTCGTCATGCTGTATATTTTAATAATCAATCTTTATATTATAATGTAAAGTCAGGGCCGTCTGAAGGCATACTCACACTGGAAAGCGCCCCACGCTGCCACATTGTTCATGAGAGATACATTTTTTCCAATTTCGTAGTATTGAGTAAAGAGTACTTACTATAGACGTACCAGTATAAATTGGCGTGCGAGGGAGGGCGTCCCTGTAGCGTAACATAAGTTGCCAGGGTGTAAATTTATTACACAATACATAATGTACAGAATGTCCAGTGACCGGTGTCGGAGCCTTTAATAGAAATTTGGTCGGGTAACACTAAAGAAACAAACCAGTAATGGCAGCCGCTCTATCGGTCAACCTGTCAAACGATAATATCGGTCCATTATTTGCTTTTCAGCTTCGCAAAGATTTAATATTTCATTGGCGATTGTTCTTGCACCATCCCGGACTGTTTTGGATGTTTTGGGCATAATAATTCAGTGTATATTGGAAATCAAGATGTCACAGCTCACACTCAAATACGAGATTGAATTGAATGACAGGGCGAGGGGTTACCGCCGGGTGCGGGCGCAAAGTCGCCGCACGCCAATTTACGTTGGGAAAGCTATATACATGCAGCTAGACCGCCGAATCTACTGTTACAAGTGCACCAGCTCTAATGGCTTTAACACTTTTACGAACTTTCATTGTAAATAATAATTAAAATTAAGAATAATAGATTAAAACTATCGCAAATAAAAAATATACAGGATTTCATAAAGACCAGCCTGACAACCTATTCAAAATACGTAAAATCTTTCTGATGCAAAAATAACTTCATTACAAACTGACACTGGAAGAACACACGAACAGATTTAAAACACACATAACAAATACAAGATATATATATATATATATATATATATTATATAATATATTATATATCTCTTAAAAATTAGAAACAAAAA
Source organism: Agrypnia vestita (assembly GCA_016648135.1). Classification (NCBI taxonomy): domain Eukaryota; kingdom Metazoa; phylum Arthropoda; class Insecta; order Trichoptera; family Phryganeidae; genus Agrypnia; species Agrypnia vestita. The sequence continues at coordinate 36,350 of JADDOH010004681.1, forward strand.
ATGAATAATTTTTACGGAGACCAGACCGAACTGTTCGTAATTCTAAAACTGTTTAACAAACTACCTGACAGAAAAGAAAATGAAACAAGACCAAAAATTATAAAAAAATATTACAATAAACTGTGAAATATGGTGATTGATTTATTTGATTTAAAGTGATATTATTCTTTATATTATAGTGTATTTTTAAAAGGATTATTAAGTAATGTATTCTTAATTATACTCTGAAAATAGCAATATTGGGATCTTAAGATTGTTATCCCGACAGTTAATAGACGAGAATAAAAAATAAAAAATGAGTGGTAGGTATACGTCGTGTTTGATTCTTTCAGTTGCTTCTTGAGAGAGAAAGTGAGAAAGAAATACATGACGTTATACGGGTTATCCGTCAAACTTCAAAATATAAATACGAGTTCAACGCGACAATGACAATTTTGCCATAATTTTTTTACATAACGACGCTGTGGGAGAAGAAATTAATAAATGAATATGAAATTATCTTTTTTCTATAAGTTTTAAATACCTAAAGCATTATTAGGTATTTATTTCACGTAATTTTTGTCGAAACATAAGAATTGTGAGGTTGCGTTTGCGATAGGTACTTCGATGATCCGTCTGAAGCTCTGTCAGATTAGACCGCCTGGAAAAGAAGGTACCGGAGAAATCAGTCGGTTTTCTAAAAGCATTGCAGAAATCGCATACCGCAAATAAAGGTATTTACTTTGAGAGAGATGTGTGAAAATATGCAAAGTAATTTAAGTACGACGATCACCGAACACCGACGTATACCTACGTCTCGTTTATTTATTCTCGTATATTAAGTGTTGGGTTAGCAATCTTAGGATCCCAATATTATTATTTTTGAAATACGGCCGATATCCTGCAATGCATTCTTGCATACAAACTGCACATGCCTATAAAAATATATGTGTTTATATAGGTATACAGGGTTATTCGTAAAACATTAATAACCCCGTAGGGCTACATTCCTGTCTTGATTATGAGTCTAAAATGTTCGAGCTATTATAACCTAATATCAATAGTTAAGGAGATATGCGACATCAAAGTTTGCATTTTTTTTTCAATATTTATGACACATTTTTTGTAAAACGTTGGACTCTCATTACAGTAACTCATATCGATTACGAAAACTTCATTCGTTTCAATACAAGTTAAATAAAATGATAAAAACCCCGAAAAAATCCAATTGGAATGTTTTCCAATTGGAATTCGAAGGTTTTTATTTTTTTATTTGACTTATATTAAAGAAAATGAATTTTTCATATTCGATATAAGTTACTGTAATGATTGTCCAACGTTTTACAAAAAATAAGTCGGAAATATTGAAAAAAAATGCAAACTTTGATGTCGCATATCTCCTAAACTATTGATATAAGGTCATAATAGCTTGAACATTTTCGACTCATAATCAAGGCAGGAATATAGTCCTGCGAGGTTATTATTGTTTTACAAATAACCCTGTATATGTACTGTTATTATTTTGTGTTTTATATTAATATCTATCTGAATTGGAAGAGTAAATAAAGATTATTGAAGGACTGCGCACACTTTACCTGCCAGAGTTATAAAATATAATAATTGTCAATCTAAAAATAATTTTTATTTACTCGGACCTTAGAAGATTGCTTTGCGCGAGGCCTGCACTGATAATGTGGCCCGTATAAACTGAATGCGTCTATTTTAAATATGCACTGGCTTTGTTTTATTTTTTCTTGTTCGTTATGCGGACACAATTCTTATATATAAATAAACCGCCATGACAATATTATTGAAACAATTCCATTAACTCGCAAATAAAATTCAATTTACATTATGAGAGATACTTGTTTAAATATAAAAAATAATAGTTTTTTAGTAAAAAAGAAAATTAAATAAAATATGCCACAAATTGTTCATTTTGGTAAAAATATTTATTGTTACCAAAATTAACGATTTATGGTACTTATACAGGATGTTTCGTAGCTAGTAGCAAAAACTTTACAGGTGGATTCCTGCTTTGATAATGAGACGAAAATTTTATCCGTCAAACGTCGAAATATAAATATGATATTTCTCTTTTCTATGGTCCAACAATTTTGCCATAATTTTACATCAGGATGCTGTGGTAGAATAAGTAATGAGTGCATATGAAATAATCTTTATTCTATAAGTTTTAACTACAGCATTGGTACCTATTTCGTGTAATTTTAGTCGAAAGATTAAGAGAATTATGAGGTTACGTTTGCGGCATTGTGCAGCTCCTTCAGTCAGACCAGACCGCCCGGATAAGAAGGCACTGGAGAAATTAATCCCTTTTCTAAAGGCATTGCAGACATCGTATACCGCAAAGTATATATACAAATATTCTTTTTTAACGACGTGACGAACACCAAACACCAACCTTTACCTACGTCTCGTTGACTTTTAATTTTTATTCTCGTCTATTATGTGTTAGGATAAAAGTATTAAGATCCCAATATTGCTATTTTTGGAATACGGCCGACTATAAGTTACTGTAATGACAGTTCAGCTTTTTGCAAAACATAACTAAAAGGAATATTGATGACAAAATGCAAAAAATTGCATACCCCCACTATTTATATAAGTCACGGTTGCTTGAATATTTTCGCTCATTATCAAGGAAGAATTTTTTTTGCCAAAAGCTACGAGACACCCTTTATATATATATATATATATTTATGTGTGTATTATATGTGAAAGCATGATCAAGTAGTACCAGATAACTATCAATAATCTGGACGAATTCGGTCGTTTATAATTGGTTATTGATGTCATGTCTATCTCTTGTTTTTAGATTTTTGAATTTTACATTTCATTTTATTTTACTGTCATTTTTATTGCTTCTTGAGTTTCAGATTTGATTTGTTTACAATTATTTCATTTTGTTGTAATTTTGTTGCTTCTTGAATTTCAGACATAATTATTTTAATTTGTTGTAGTTTTATTGATTGTTGACTTTCATATTTGATTTGATAACTATTATTTCATTTGACGTAAATTTGTTATACTTTATGTTAAGTAATGTTTTTTTTTTTTATATATCACTTTATTAATTGTTTTTGATAGAATTATACCTTATCTCCTTTTTTATTATTACCTATCAGCCTAAACATGTTTATATATATTGTTTCTTTAATGGTACGTTGTACCGTGTATTAAATAAATAAATAAATAAATAAAATATTTTGCGGTTCTATCTTTCATATTTATCCGCTTCATCTGAGAACTACGCTTTTGTTCCACTTCCAGCTGCCGGTGTTCGCCTGCCAGCACATTCGCTCCCGCTGCAGTATCCAGGAATTACAAAATCACATCCAGAACCAGCGCGAAGACCACGACCACAGACCCTTCGCAATCCCGCACAGGCCTCGCAGTCGGAGCACCGAGATTTGCCGTCGGCGCAGCGGTGTAGTGCAAGTCAGCAAACCTTTTTGTTCGGTTGTAGATTGTATGGCTCGACCCAAGGACAAAGTAACATTGAAGACTCCGGCATAATCGGCTCACCACAATGCATTAAGTGATCTGTTATAGCGGTATCTCCAATGCAATTCAGACCTCTAAAATGGCTGCCTCCAGAGAGGTCAACAGCCGAGTTTCTACTGCGAAGGTACGATGTAGCAATAATGGTTTAGGTACGTAGGTATACCAAGTAGGTACTGCTCACGGAATAACTGGAATGTATTTAGATACATTTGATAAAATATTCAAATACATTTTGGTTTTCAATATCAAAGAATCTCATCGATCATTATCTTATCAATTAACAATAAGGTAACCGATAGGTAGTAAAGGTAGAGAAAATGGTAGGTATGTAGATAATATAACATAATTAGTGAGAATCAGACCGATGGCTAAAAATTGCGGGACATAATAATTGCAGGGTTTTGAAGCTTAACTAAAAAACCATTTATTTTTTTTAAATAAACTTTATTCGCTTAAACTAATTTCAGATTAACTTAGAAAATTAATAAAATATATGTCTCGTGATATTCCTATCACAATTACTATCATATTATTCATATTTTTCTATAACATTACATCACATAAATATTTTATTTGAATTGTTTTTCCACAATATATGATTACGATATATACTTATAAATTATAAATATTATTAAAAGTTGTGCGAATTGATCTTCCGAAATTCGTAAATTATTTCTAAAACCAATATGTTATAATTCTCTTCAAATTTCGAAAAATCGAAAGTGGCGATACTTACCAGTGTGACATAGCCGTCTCTTCCAACGTCCTGTCGGTGACTGAGTTGTCACAAAGAATCAACTCGTTCATCAATCGAAAGCGATACACTCAATAGTTTGAAAGATAAAGCAACAAATATTCACCGTGTTAGTTAGTAGTAGCTAGGGTAAAATTTTCAATTTAATAAAATGTACGAACGTTTATTTTAGATAAATAATATTCATTAACTAAATCAACCTACGTGAAGGAATCCACATAAGGAAACAACTTCTGATGTCAAAACCCAAAGCAATCAAATTCTCATTAATATCTTATGTCTGCATACCAAAGCTATCATTAAAACTTGATCATTATTCCTATTTATAACCACAACTACAAGACAATATGTCTAGACATTCAAATTTTAAGACAATAACTAAAAAACTTGTACCATGTATTTTCTTATATAGCTATCAACCACCCTTATTTTTAAAATAACAAAAATTGTGATTGTAACCCCAATAATTATAAACAAAAGACATCTGTCAAATAATATCAATATTTCTATCATTGTGACCAAAATATTGTTTTTAATTTAATATTTGATCTTTTTGGATGAAGAATTTAGTAGATACATGTGAAACAAACTGATTTCGAATAACTTTTAAAATAATATTAATACTTATATTATATTATATAATAAACAGACACTTATATTTTAAGCAAAACTGCAGATTTCAGTGACTGGTTTACGTGACGATAAAAATTTGTTTGACATCCGTGTCACTTCAATATCAAATAAACAGATCTTATTTACGAACACTTGATTCTTAAGATTGCGAGCAATTGTTTTGAATTTTTTTTTCGATTACCTATTTCGATACCATTTTACCTTCATAAGGACGGACGCATACTAATTATCCATTACTTATGTTGGTAAACAAGTTAATTTTTGAACGGGGACTAACTAGGCTTAAGTTATAGTGGGGGTATGCAAGATTGACAAGTAGACACTGAAATGGTGAATATTCCAAACTAGCTGTTCGTACCCGTCGTTGCACGTGTTAAGGATTAAGTTGAAAATAAATTTGTGGGGGAAACAAAGGTTTGATTCGAACGGTATAGATTTGCATCGAAAATATGTCAGGGGGAGGGGAAGGGGTATGAGAACAGGGTGGAAATATCGCTTATGTTACCCGCTGAGTCCTAAAGAATAAGTTTCCAAATTTTGAGTCCGATCGGTCAAATGGTACAGATTTGCATCGAAAATATGTCAGGGGGATGGGAAGAGGTATGAGAATAGGGGGGAAATATCGCCTATGTTACACATGTTAATTTGTAACATGTAATCATAAAGATTGCAATGCCACGTATATAGGACAAACGGGAAGGTCTTTTTTAACTAGATTCGCGGAACACATGCGCTGCTATAAAAATATAAATTTAGAGTCAAAATTTGCGGCCCATTTATTAAATGAAAACCACGTCCCGCAAGGTGATAACGAACCAAAACCTTTACATATAGAAACAAAAGGTTTTAGGATGAATTTACTTGAGCAACTAGAAATAAATAAATATAAAAAGGATCCAAATATTAAACTTTTAAATAATCAACTAAAAATGATCTTCTCTCCACTTCTAAATATTAAAAAAAAACAATAATCAAGGACATAAATTAAAATAATATTTATAAATAACACTTGCAGAAAACGGGGAATTTTGATAATTAAGCATAACGTTAACTGAGGCACCTTAATGATAAGTGCCCGGGAAAAAACGTACATTACTACAGGGCTTCACCACAAATATCTAATTACTCTAAAGGGGAAGGGGTAACTTAAAATTGTATAAATAAGTCGTTTGTACGTGGTATATCCACTGTTTGATAATGGCCTTATAAGCCGAAACAGCTGTAACACATAAAAATACTTAACCCGTAGAACTTAATAATAATATTTATTAAAATTTAATTTATTTTAAATTTCGCTAAAAATAAATATGGATTTCTACAAATTAAACACAAAAACCATAAATAAAAAAAATAAAAATAAAAAATCATATTATGTGTCTAGTAGGTATTTGTTTACATGATTTTGGTTTCAATTTTAAATTTATTCTGATCTCTTATTTTTATGATTATTAAGGGAAGACTATTAAAAAATTTAATACCAAGAAAACTAAAATGATTTTGGATAGTGCTAAAATTAAATTTGTGTAAAAATCAAAACATATCTTCTCTTAATATATCGATATCCTTTTCCGTCAGAAATGTGGAGATATTATTTCGATAATATAACGTTTCATGTTATTCACATACCAAATACCAAGATAATATTGTGATGATGTTTTTGTTGATTGACATTTGATATTTTGATTTATTAAATCGATAACAATTTATGAACGAGATGAAAACAAACACTTGCTTTAAAATATTGATATTACCGTATTATGTTATACCACTGATAAAGTGCGTATTTTTATGTATATCGATCATGTTCAAATTCATTGTGAACTGCATTGAATATTATCCAATATCTTAGAATAATCAATATTCAAATTACCTTAAACTCAATGTTAGAAATTGATTAGATATCCATCAAGGCTGGTTTTGAAGTCCGCCAGGACTAGTTTTAAAATCTACGAAAACTGGCTTTAAAAAGCATTGAAATGCAAATGATTTTGAAACTAAAATGGTTTAAATATTGCATATTGTGCTGATAAAATTATGTCGCTTGTTATCCATTCACCTCTCTGACATTGCATTCAGATTTTGTCGTAGATAACTGCGCTATTTCAACAGTGCGACTGAAGCGACATTGAAGATAAAAAAATGTGAATCTATTATCAGTTTATCAAGTTTCCTGCATCTATTTAAGATCTCGATAGTATTTTCGATACCGTTTTATTTAATAACATTGTTGTTATCTTCGTTTGTTCTAATCCAGTGTACTTTAAACGGTGTGCCGCGGGTGTCCTACTAGCGTGCCGCTAAATTTTCTTAAGTTTAACCTATAAAAAGTCTCAATTTTCTAAGAACCTAGACCACGGCAGATATGCAGCTATTATAGATAGTTAAGCGCAATTTAGTGAATTAAGATAAATTATAGAAGTCTCACAGACACTAAGCTGTGAACATGAATATGAGGAACATGTGTGGAAGTATTTTTATACGATGGCCCAGGGCTAAAAACCTGTGTAAGCTGGCTTAAGTGGTGTGTGGTGGTGTAGTGGTCTACACAATGCAATGTTCACCAATTCCATCGTAAGAACATCCACATATTATCAAATTTTGAAAGTTCTATATTGTTACGTGTCGTGACTCGGTCACATCACTCGTAAATAACCTTTATTATCGCTTCAACATTTTATCTGACATTTTACGTTCACTGGAAACTCAATATCCTTTTTTAACTAAAAGAACCGCTTCGCTTTTGTTTCGCTACTGCGGTAAGAACTTTTCTAAAATCTTCGCATTGCTTACCTTCGCTTGTTTTTGGCTGTCAAACGTCAACGGACAACTCGTTACAATATATCATGTTTAAATCTGAGAATCTTTCGTTTATTTAAATGGACCGTGGTAGAGATATCTGTAGTCCTTTCTCATGAACTAGTATACATACATTTACATTTAGATGTATTATTTAGTGATGCAACGAATATTACTTTCACGAGTACGAATACGAATATCAAGCCACTATTCGGTGAATACGAATACGAATAATTCAACAAGGTAATAAATAATACACCACTGTTCTTATTTTTAATAAGAGATTTAATAATTAAAATTTACCGCCGGCAAATTTTTGTTCAAAAGGCACAGTATTTCATTTATCCGTTTGTACATTCCCAGCGTTCGAAAATAAATATCACTTTTTTCATGCTTATGATAGGTTATGTTATTAGATTTAGTTTGAAATTATTTTATAACAGTTAACACATAACGGTAATAAAATGGAACGAACAATACGTATTACAAAACAAAAACTACATGAAAAGAGCACTTAACCTCATTTATACCTAACCCAACGAAACTAGATGAAAGAACTCATGTTATGCTGTGAAACACGTAACAATTGACAACTTGAGAACTAAACAAATCCATTCATCCCCGATAATAGAGTGCGTAGGTGCGTTCGGAAACACGGTGCACAGCCAAACCGTAATTTGCGTTGCGTTCAGTTATAAATAGATTGTTTTTAATATTCGTGATGATATTCGGCGTATACGAATATTCAGTAAATATCTACTATACGGCGAATACGTATATTCGTTTTCGTATTCGTTGCAACACTAATATTATTCATATGTGTTCTTTGAACATACCTACATATTAAAATATTGTTTAGTGATCATTGCTAGACGGCTCTTCTACGTGTGTAGTCTTATGAACGATTCCTTTGTACCGAAAGGACAAAGGAACCATCCTTTCCTGGAGCTTTTATTCGAGTAGTTACTATCGATTACTCTCAGCAAAGCAGTCCATTCATTATTGTGTAAGCATATTAAACTGGAAGAGAATTTTAATTTAATTTTCATTAATATATAATAAAATATCATTAACATTATATTTTATGTACATACGAGTATAGAACAAAAGTTAAAATATAAATATATTTTTCTGCTCTACGTTTATTGCCTTTGAACCTTCATCACTTTGCATGTGCGATTGTGTATAATACACAGAGTGTATCAGTATATTAGTAGCTACCCCCGGTGTGAGTGGTTGACGGCGCGGAAAGCTGTTTATTGTCTGGAAAGCTGTTTGCAAAGTTATAAAACGTTTACTTTCCTCCTTTAAGGTACAGATACACATGCTTCTTTAGTGGCATGCTAATGAGCATGCCACTAATAAGCATGCCATAACAACTGTACACACTTGCTCATTACTGGCATGCTTATTAGTGGCATGCTCATAAATAAGCATGCCCAAAGCTAACAATCAAACACACATGCTTATTAGTTGCATGCTCTTGTCATAGAATAGAGGGGCACGCTCTTGTTCAAAATGGAAACTTTGCAAACTGAAATAGAAAATTCAAGTGAACCAATAAATCAAAAAAGTTCCCGAGTTTCCATCCGCACATTTTTGATTTTAGTTTGCCTATTAATAAAGTTTCGTAAACATTATTTCTCACTATATTATTTTTACACAACGGTGACCGAGTATTCCACAGACATTCGTGATTCCTATAAGTCACGAAATGTAATGTTCTATCATCTCCCCAACGCGCCATATTTGTTTCATCTGTCGCGGACTGAGAAGATCGCATTGGTAATACTAGCCGCGAAGCCTGCGAATGACATAAGTATGCTCATAAATAAGCAAGTCTGTTCACACATGCTCCAAAGATATCCCTTCTCTATGGTGAATGTTCACCAATTCCATCGTAAGAACATCCACATATTATCAAATTTTGAAAGTTATATATTGTTACGTGTCGTGACTCGGTCACATCACTCATAAATAACCTTTATTATCGGTTCAACATTTTATCTGACATTTTACGTTCACTGGAAACTCAATACTCTTTTTTAAACTAAAAGAACCGCTTCGCTTTTGTTTCGCTATTGCGGTAAGAACTTTTACTAAAATCTTCGCTTTCGAATTATCTGTTACTTCGTTACTTCACGACTGAGCACACCGACCCCTCGTTCTGTGCATGTACTGCGTTGCTCTGCGCGCATGCACCTTCGCTTGTTTTTGGCTGTCAAACGTCAACGGACAACTCGTTACAATATATCATGTTTAAATCTGAGATTCTTTCGTTTATTTAAATGGACCGTGGTAGAGATATCTGTAGTCCTTTCTCATGAACTAGTATACATACATTTACATTTAGATGTATTATTTAGTGATGCAACGAATATTACTTTCACGAGTACGAATACGAATATCAAGCCACTATTCGGTGAATACGAATACGAATAATTCAACAAGGTAATAAATAATACACCACTGTTCTTATTTTTAATAAGAGATTTAATAATTAAAATTTACCGCCGGCAAATTTTTGTTCAAAAGGCACAGTATTTCATTTATCCGTTTGTACATTCCCAGCGTTCGAAAATAAATATCACTTTTTTCATGCTTATGATAGGTTATGTTATTAGATTTAGTTTGAAATTATTTTATAACAGTTAGCACATAACGGTAATAAAATGGAACGAACAATACGTATTACAAAACAAAAACTACATGAAAAGAGCACTTAACCTCATTTATACCTAACCCAACGAAACTAGATGAAAGAACTCATGTTATGCTGTGAAACACGTAACAATTGACAACTTGAGAACTAAACAAATCCATTCATCCCCGATAATAGAGTGCGTAGGTGCGTTCGGAAACGCGGTGCACAGCCAAACCGTAATTTGCGTTGCGTTCAGTTATAAATAGATTGTTTTTAATATTCGTGATGATATTCGGCGTATACGAATATTCAGTAAATATCTACTATACGGCGAATACGTATATTCGTTTTCGTATTCGTTGCAACACTAATATTATTCATATGTGTTCTTTGAACATACCTACATATTAAAATATTGTTTAGTGATCATTGCTAGACGGCTCTTCTACGTGTGTAGTCTTATGAACGATTCCTTTGTACCGAAAGGACAAAGGAACCATCCTTTCCTGGAGCTTTTATTCGAGTAGTTACTATCGATTACTCTCAGCAAAGCAGTCCATTCATTATTGTGTAAGCATATTAAACTGGAAGAGAATTTTAATTTAATTTTCATTAATATATAATAAAATATCATTAACATTATATTTTATGTACATACGAGTATAGAACAAAAGTTAAAATATAAATATATTTTTCTGCTCTACGTTTATTGCCTTTGAACCTTCATCACTTTGCATGTGCGATTGTGTATAATACACAGAGTGTATCAGTATATTAGTAGCTACCCCCGGTGTGAGTGGTTGACGGCGCGGAAAGCTGTTTATTGTCTGGAAAGCTGTTTGCAAAGTTATAAAACGTTTACTTTCCTCCTTTAAGGTACAGATACACATGCTTCTTTAGTGGCATGCTAATGAGCATGCCACTAATAAGCATGCCATAACAACTGTACACACTTGCTCATTACTGGCATGCTTATTAGTGGCATGCTCATAAATAAGCATGCCCAAAGCTAACAATCAAACACACATGCTTATTAGTTGCATGCTCTTGTCATAGAATAGAGGGGCACGCTCTTGTTCAAAATGGAAACTTTGCAAACTGAAATAGAAAATTCAAGTGAACCAATAAATCAAAAAAGTTCCCGAGTTTCCATCCGCACATTTTTGATTTTAGTTTGCCTATTAATAAAGTTTCGTAAACATTATTTCTCACTATATTATTTTTACACAACGGTGACCGAGTATTCCACAGACATTCGTGATTCCTATAAGTCACGAAATGTAATGTTCTATCATCTCCCCAACGCGCCATATTTGTTTCATCTGTCGCGGACTGAGAAGATCGCATTGGTAATACTAGCCGCGAAGCCTGCGAATGACATAAGTATGCTCATAAATAAGCAAGTCTGTTCACACATGCTCCAAAGATATCCCTTCTCTATGGTGAATGTTCACCAATTCCATCGTAAGAACATCCACATATTATCAAATTTTGAAAGTTATATATTGTTACGTGTCGTGACTCGGTCACATCACTCATAAATAACCTTTATTATCGGTTCAACATTTTATCTGACATTTTACGTTCACTGGAAACTCAATACTCTTTTTTAAACTAAAAGAACCGCTTCGCTTTTGTTTCGCTATTGCGGTAAGAACTTTTACTAAAATCTTCGCTTTCGAATTATCTGTTACTTCGTTACTTCACGACTGAGCACACCGACCCCTCGTTCTGTGCATGTACTGCGTTGCTCTGCGCGCATGCACCTTCGCTTGTTTTTGGCTGTCAAACGTCAACGGACAACTCGTTACAATATATCATGTTTAAATCTGAGATTCTTTCGTTTATTTAAATGGACCGTGGTAGAGATATCTGTAGTCCTTTCTCATGAACTAGTATACATACATTTACATTTAGATGTATTATTTAGTGATGCAACGAATATTACTTTCACGAGTACGAATACGAATATCAAGCCACTATTCGGTGAATACGAATACGAATAATTCAACAAGGTAATAAATAATACACCACTGTTCTTATTTTTAATAAGAGATTTAATAATTAAAATTTACCGCCGGCAAATTTTTGTT
>JADDOH010004682.1:0-37650 GCA_016648135.1 Agrypnia vestita
GTAACTATATATATTATAACTTTATATATATTAAACGCCAAAACAAAAACAGGACAATCACGAATAATTTTCAACGGATTAAATCTATACAACGACCACTGACAAATTCAAAACAGATGTAACAAAAATGCTTAAACTCGGCCAATTATAAAAAATGATTTTGTATCTAAATTATATTATTATTATATTCCTATATTGAATCATGTAAAAATGTTATCCTTAAACCTTTTCAGGTTTCTATTATATTTTAAATAAAAAAAAAAATAATAAAACGATCGATTTTAACAAAATTATTTTCCATATATGTATAGCTACTCATGTATATTCAACGGTTATTATGGTTAAGCATTAAGTTAAAGTTAAGTTACTATAGCATGGTTAAGAATTGTCATTAATTCTGTATTATAGTAAACATATATTAGCGTGAGCACTCCGCGCTGTTTTCGGTGAAACTCATTGACCCGAGTGTTGATTGGAAATAGCGACCAATTTTGCTCTCATGTTTACATGGAAGTAAACACGAACTTGTGAATAATCAAACGTTAAAATATGGTACAATTACCACCGTACTTTAGAACAGGATTTATATAATGTAAATTTAATCGTTTTATCTAGTGAACATTAGTACTAATTTAGCAGCTACCGGCAACAAACGATGGATGGTTTTATACGTTAGCTGAAAATCTCATTTCATTAATTTTAATTTTTTAGCCCCATTTGCAGTCATTTCATTTTGGAACGCATTGTTGATCGACGTGTAAAAATTATTATGAAGTACAAAAAATCTTGAATGTTATTGACAAATATTTTAGTTACAATTATTTTTTCTTTGTATTTATTCAGTTTACGTAATATATTTTAAAATATCCTACGACAGTGTTTAATTTCAAATTATTACAGCATGTTTCATTAGAGATTAGAAAAAAGGACTACTTTTTACCAGATTTTTATGCGATTTATTACGTGACGTGTGCTCTAAATAACCATGTAAAATGTATGTACCCTCATTTGCGTGCTTGAAAAATATTAATGTTTGTAATCAGGTTGGCGGCGAGCACCCAGTGTAGAATAAATTTTGAGAAACGAGTTATTCTATATACGAAACGAATACCCCATGCAGAATGTCTAATTTTGGAATTTAGATAGATATATATGCATATATAGGTTATTTTGCAACTAAACGTCAGAACAAACTTTATGAAAATTATAATACGTGATATATAAAAGTGTCCGTGAAAAAAATAGTCGTATCACATTTAGTGTTGTTTGGCACATCACAATTAATTTGTCTCTAAATGCGTCCTTTCGTCCGCTGTGCGGTGCGGCGCTGCATGTGATGGGGGTTGATACGACGCCGTAAAAAGGAACAAAAAACAAACTTTTGTCTTGGAATAATACAAAATATAAACAAAGATATTTACCCAGCTCGGATTTGTTTAGTTAATTTGGAAATCTGGAAAACTTTTAAACACACTGTAGTCGAGCAATAAAGGTCAAGAATAGTTTATGACGGATGCTTTAAATACAGTTTATCGGCGGCTGGAATGATTTATTATGCCGACGAGCGGGCTGTTTTGGTTAACAATAGCTTTGCAAACCCTGAAAGTATTAATTAATTGCATATTTCAATGAGTGAGTTCAAATCATTTCAACATTTGCCAGTTTACTTCAATATTCAAGGAAATATAAAAATTACAATAACATGATAACTCTTTATATGTGAAATCATAAATTGAAGACATATTTTATTGGAGAAACATTATTTTCTAAACGAGCGATGACCAACCTTTTCGTGTTAATGTACAAATGTAAGATATGTAAAAGTACGCCCTAATACATAAAAAATATTAGCATCAGGTAAATAAAATTGAAATTAAGATAAAAAATCAAAAATCAGTTTTTCGTGTAAAGTTGACGTCATACATTTAAAGATTATGTGATTTCATAACTCTCCCATTAGATTTAACACAAAATGTACAACTCTTTTTTTCATTAAAATCGTATTTATCCACGAAGATATTCTTACTGATATAATTATCAGATTTCTCTTGGATAAATACATTTTTTTGGTTTCTAATTCAAAAATTTGCATTGCAAAGAAAGCATTTGAGTTTTTTTTTTTATTTATTCGGAAATAATACAGACACAACTTAATAATATATAAAGAGCACGAGTTATCAGAATCGAAGATATTAACTTGCGTCCTAAAATATTTCACATAGAAAATAATCGAAAATTCTATATGTGTATAAGAATACTCAAAATAAGCTGGATAATCGGAGTTATGAATGAACAAGTTATGATTGGGATAAATTAAGAAAAATAATTTATTAGAACAACAAAAATTAGAAAAATCTTGGATACGTGAGAAGACATCCGTGAAGGGCGAGGATCTTGATCTTTATAATACGGCGAAAGATTGCCGGAAGTCGGAACCCTTTAAGATGGAGAACATAATGGTCTGGCCAGTCTACTGTGGAGCCGTTCCGGGCCGCAGTAAATAAAGTACCGATAGCCAACATGATAGCCGATGTCCTTTCAACGGATAGGGCACCAGAAGAAGATTCTTCAATAACTACCCTTCAACTTCAATAAAATGACTTTGTAATTATTGAAGAAATTATTGGAAGAAGAACTAATTGTGGTAATATTATTTATATTAATTGTATGAAATCATGAAAATACGAAAACACTATTTATTTAAGTATCCACATAACAGAGTATTAGTTAAATTAGTATAAACCACTACCAGATTTTAGGTCTACCGGTTTTGAAACGTACCCGTCTCTTCAGTACGTCTCGAAACCGGTCGACTCAAAATCTGCTAGTAGTTTATACTAATTTAACTAACACTCTGTTATAATGTCAAACCAAAAAGTTAATGCTTTAAATATTAAAAATATTAATAAAAATTATCCATATATTTCGGGGCTAATTGTCCCTTTGTCAGGATACAATAACTATCTGCCTATAAATAAAAGCCAACAACTATTCTGAATTTTATAATCAGCTTTTGGAAACAAACCATTCTTTTGATATTGTAACGAGATACTAAAGAGAATTTACGCACTGTCCGAATCCCTTTTCAATGTCATAACACTATCGAAACATCGAGATAGGCCTTTAACAATCTGCGATAATCTCCAACCTTCGAGAAACGTCTACAATCATCCAGAAACGACTGAAACAACTGAAAAGAAACGAGGACCTTTTCCTAAACCCTAGAATAATCTAGAAAGTACGAAAAAACAGCATTTTCTAGTATAAATTCGGCGCCGGCTGCGGAAGACTAGTGTCGCGTTGACTGTTCGTTACCATGTGAAATCAATGCAAAGTACGTCGCAGATGACGTACTTCGCACTTACTTACTTACTTACGGCGGCCGACTATGTATGCCCATCGATGGCAAAAGAAATAAGCGATATAAGTATAATACGAGCAAGAACTGAATGGAATGTTCAGGTGTATGTTAAATACGTGTTTACCCATCGATAAAAAGTATTAATTTACTAGTGATATACTGCGAAAAAGTGTAATTTAAAGAAGAGCGTGAGTTTACTCCGTTTAAGCGACTTTGTACATTGAATAGTTGATTTATCATTAATTGATAAATCGCTAATTAATTTTCAGTGTTCCGCCAGCTGCCACGACTCGTGACAACATTATTAAGAATTTCACAATCAAATAACATAGGATTACAGTTTAAAAACATGGAAATTTTAAAATGTGGTAATAGCAAATTAAATATTATAAATATCCAATTTCCATTTGAAAATACATAAACATGTTTTTATATTAGTGCTTAATTATTTATTCAACTCCAAAATGTTTATTTATGTCTATAATTCAAATTTTATTTTTTAGTATAGAAAGGTACGTTGTAACATGATGAAAGGATCATTGGACCCGGAACATGTTGGTTAAAAATGAATTTTTATTTTTAACAATATTTTGATATGAAAGTATGTTCTAAGTACACAGTTACTGGATTTGGTCCGCAGATGGATGATTAATTAATTAAGGATTAATTATAGAAGCCTCACAGAGACGAAGCTACTTATATATGAGAAAATTGGATGGAAGTCTCTTATACGATGTTCTATAATTTATCCAAATTCAGTAGCTGTGTTCTTAGAACATACTTTCATATCAAAATATTGTTAAAAATATAACATGCTGGTGCATGATAGAAGTTAAAAAATTTAAAATATCGATTTTCAGAGGTATTCTAGTAGACAGGTAAAATTCGAAAGAATATCATATTATGTAGGTTAATAAGGAATATTGCTAAAAAAACTCCACTTTGAAAAATAAATTATATAGGTATCATTACCAGTTGCGAAATATATGTAGGTATACTAACTTGTAAAATGAGAAAAAATAACAACGGATGTCTCTAGCAGAGGCCAGTGCAATATATGAAATGTTCTTGATTCGAACTATATATATGGCTTTCAAAAATTTGATAATTCCTGGATTGGTGACGATGTATCAATAATTATAATAATAATAATTGGATAACTTATATAGCGCCGTTTTCGCGAATACTCACCTCAAGGGCGTTTTGTAGAGTAATCACTTAAGCCAGCTCTTACAGGTTGTTAACCCCGAGCCATCGCATAAGAGACTTACATCCACTTTTTTCATATATAAATGGCTTCGTCTCTGTGAGACTTCTATAATTTATCCTTAATCAATGAATTTTGAAACTCTTTAGCAAAGAAGTTCATGAACGTTGGTTTTACTTCGGCTGATGGTTTTAGTATAATATTAATGCCGAGCCAAATTGATACTTGACCTGCATACAGCCGATGACGTTGTGTGCATTACTCACGCCTTTTTATTACCTCACTATTTCGCTTCATCTATCTGAAGGAGAAAACTTTCATCTCTTTGCGGTGAATTTCCTCGAGGAGTTTATTTATGGAATCAAAGGAAACATAAATGTACAAAAGTGTATACTGACGTGGGAATTCTGCAGAAATCTGAGCCTAAAATAACCACTAAGTGTGTACTCAAACAATATAACCAGTCTATTCGCTTTCTGTGAAGATTTACATTTAGACGCAATGATGGATATTCTGGGATTCACAATACCCGATACATCATTCGCAGACCGCCAAAGAAAATAGCACACCAAAGAGATACGTACACATTTGATAGAATTATAGATCGAAGTATTACCGTATTCGTAAAACGTTCTCAAAGAATGGATATATTACAAAAAGAGGCGGTGGACGTCTAGGAAAAATCGGGACACAATGGAAGGTTCCCATTGAGATTCCTACCAGAAAATTAAACGTAATAGAAGAATTACTTCGTTCAATAATCGTTCAATTAAATATAAAACGATGATATATTAGATTAAGAAGCTTAATGTCCTATCGCAAAATAGGATATGTATTGTCTCCGGTGTATCACTTTTGCATATTTTTTATACATGCATGCACCATCTTATTGTCCCTAATCAGCACGGTTTTTTTACACACAGATCAATTGAATCTAATCTCTTAGAATTTACGGACATTGTATTTAAAGCGATGGATAAAGGATTACAAGTAGATGCACTCTATACGGATTTCTCAAAAGCCATAAAACCAACCATCGAATCCTTTTGAGAAAACTGCGACACCTGGGTATACATAGTGATTTATACAGGTGGTTTACATCCTATATCAATAACCGAAGCCAGGCAGTAGCAATACGCGGGTTTAACTCTGACTTTAAAAAAGTACCATCTGGAGTACCCCAAGGATCACATCTTGCCCCAATTTTATTTTTAATTTACATCAATGACATCAAGCATTGTTTTCCGCATGCTGAATTATCTTTGTTCGCGGATGATGCAAAAATTTACAAAGAGATAAAATCTCCCACTGATTGTTGCTTAAAGATGACATTAATAGACTCTTAAAGTACTGCAAAAATAACCAACTTTTCCTAAATATCGATAAATGTCATATCATTTCATTCTCCAAAAAAAGAAAAAATTTATCCTATAATTATCATCTCAACAATAAGCAACTCAACATCTGCACTCAGGTGAGGGATCTCGGTGTCATCTAAGATTCTAAATTAACATTCATCCCACATATGGAATCGGTAATTGCTAAAGCATATCGACTCCTTGGTTTCATTACCAGAACGTCAAACCCATTTCAATCAACGTATACATTAATCACTTTATATTTTTCATTTGTACGCAGTCAACTGGAGTTTGGATCAGTAGTCTGGAACACTCATTATTCTACATACAGTGAGCGACTTGAAAATATCCAACACAAATTTTTCAATATTTTAAATTTCCGTTCCCGTTTAGAATTCAACTCATACACAGAAAACGAGTGTTACCATAAAATCCCTCCTCTATCATATCGAAGATGCATACAAGATCTGTGTTATCTTTTTAAAATATTGAATAACTTGGTTGACTCGCCTTATTTATTAGAGCAAATAGGTTTAAGTCGTCCTACATACTCAACGCGTTCAAATAATTTATTTTACGCAAACTTTAGTAGGACTAACTACTTAAAAAACTGCTTTGTAACTCGTTGCACCTCAAAATACAATATGTTAAATTCTACAAATAATCTAGACATTTTTACTGACAATTTTTAACCTTTTATTTAAAATGAAACTCCGTAATCTCATTTATGATGATTGATTTGATAATTCTTTAATCGAATCCCATTCCCTCCCTCTCCCCACCCCTCCCATTTTATGCATTATCATAATTTAAATCTTTGAAATATTTATTATTTATCACATATTCTTTATCATTATTTTTTATTTAGTTTGTTTTACCGGCTTCGAGGAAACTTGACTGGTCATACTCACAAATATTTTTTTGATATTATATAAATAAAAATTTTAAATTGTACTGTATGTTTCCCAAATAAAATTTAAAAAAAAAAAAAAAAAATTAAAATTAAAAAAAATTAAAATAATAGTTGAGTAGCTTGTTAGTCTTATGGTTAGGACTCTCGCTGCATGAATAGGGATTCTGAAGTCTCGGGTTTTTTCGATTCCCGGGACTCGAGACCCAAATTTTTAAAGTCCCGGGAATTCCCGGGACTCGAGATTTTGATTATTTTTCGTTTAAATCATGAAAAAAAATTATGTTAAAAAATTAACTTATTATTATTAACTTTAATTAATTTATATTATTTGTGTTATAGGTACGATAGGTGAAAATTTATTGAAACAATTTAAAAACACTTTATCCGATATTTATTTAAATTTAATTTATTACAATTTTTTAAATCGAAATATTTATATCAATATTAAGTTAAAGCCTTTACTTTTGTAAGGAAAAATATCCACTTATGTTTGACCCCTTACAAGAGATTTGCTTTGGACAGTGGATACATTGGGCTGATTCCTTTTGTGTGAGTTTTTTGAAATGATTCCACACTTCGGATTAATTTTTATCCATTATGGGCTAAAATAATTAACAAAGAAAATAGTAAAATAATAAAAAAGATTCTCTTCCTATTGTGAACGATAAATATAAATAAGGTAAATAAATACTAACCTTTGCAATTTTCAGAATATACAGCGACGGAAACCGTAAGAAGAACGTATCTGGCTAAAGTCAAAATACAAACTGATTATTTCAACAAATAAATCAACCCAAGGAGAACTCTTTTAAATTATTCTAGAATTACGAGTAGCACGTGCATCGTACAAAGAAACATTTTGCCGAAAAAATCAAGCGTAAATATGTACTTGAATTTTTTTATTGTTTAAGTAATATTTTACAAATAACGACGAAAGCTTTTATTACAAAGACAATATAATCTCTCTGCCGAGTGCCGACAATCGCGTATCTTGACGAACCGCTTGCTACCTGCTCCGTATGGGTATGGCTTGTTCTCGACTAAGCAGATTTTATTGTAAAAATATAGATGTAGGATATATTGAATAAAATTAAATCGGAAAGTCTCGTGTCCCGGGTTATTAATTTTTAAATTCCCGGGACTCGAGACAGCAAAAAATCTATGAATTCCCGGGAATAAATTCCCGGGTTGTCTCGACACAGAATCCCTATGCATGAACCAAAGGTTTCACTCAAGACCAGCAAGTTAGTCGTATTTTTATAGCACAAGCGTTTAGCTTAATTTGAATAAAAGTAACAATATTGATGTGACGCGTATTCCTATTTAAAAAATCTCTATTCTAAATAAAAGTTTTAATGTCAAATATCTCATAAAACTTACAATAATATACCTACTTTGTTTACACCACTAATTTGTTTAAAATACCAACGTGTTTCGGGGGCAATGGTCCCTTTATCAGGATGTAACGAATATTAAAAATTGAGTATCGAAGTATAGACATTAACAAAATAAATAAATATATGGGGGGTGAACAAATAATTAAATACTAATATGAATACAAATTTAAAAGATAACTATTTGCCAAAAGGTCCTGGTAATTTTTAATATTTAATTTACTATTAAACTTTGCAAAATTTCTAATTTATACAACTGTAATCCTGTATTATTTGTATGTAATATTTGTAAACCCTTATTAATATCAAAAGAATGATCAAATAAGAAGTGTTAAAAACTGTGTATTCTTGTTAATTATATTGATAAGTTCACCACAAAATCATTTTTGAAGAAGTCAAATATCTCAGTTTTAATTAGGCAAGTGATTCATATACTTAAAGTATTTAGTAGGTAGTGTATTTGTCGAAAGACGTCAGATTTTACAGTAGTAACCTTTTTTCTGTATAATTCCGTATTCAATATTCAATTATACTTACCAGTAGGAAAATAATCAATAAATGATATATATTATTTCATTAGATTGAATAGTAACGCTACTTTGGTATTTTGTTACTGGAAATAAAGTCACCTAGACTCTTAAATAAATTAGATTTTACAAATAAAAGTTTTACATAATCACAAAAAAGTTACATTGCACATGTCTCTTAGAGACGAAGCTATTTACATAGGATGGTATGTATGGAAATCTTTTTGGGGTCTTATAGGGTTTACGACCTTATCGTACGGCTGGCTAAATTGATCACTTTACACAATGTAATATTCACTCCTGATTGACTAACACATCTATCAAATTTTTGGAAGTTGTATATATGTTTACTTTGAACAACTCATTCCAAGTGTGAGTTTTATTTTATTGACATTGAAATTTATCATTCCCGTGAACTAGGAAATAAATACTATTGAATTAAAAAAATATATTCAACAGATTTTTACAATCAATCGAATCATTAAATAGTTATTTTTAATACATAAGATAAAAATCTAATACTGTCCTAAGAAAATTACTTTCAAATATATATATTTTAACTCTGGAAAAACAGAAAATATTTTTTCACTACCGGCGTTTATATATAATCAGCAATATCAAATACATTTTTGAGATTGTATTTATGTTAGCAAATGTTGCACAATCTTATTAAATTGACATAAATCGATTGATCGGCGCATAATAAGCAGGGGGTTCTAGTTTGCTTAAAATAAAATAATTCAAAAATGTTCTATTAAAAAAAATTATTTGCCCAGAAAATTAACGGGTCCTTAGTAGTTGCTTAGCTTTCCTACCCTTACCCAGCTTCTACAACCTATCAAAATGTTCTCAGATGGCAGAGCCCACGAGGCATAAGACTGCCGGAATAATAGATACGCCGCTGGTATCGTGGAATGCTATTGTCTTGGGTAATATTTGAGCTCGCACTTTTAAAGAAAACTGAAGAATACGGTTTTAAAGCACTTATGAAAATCTACCTGACTGGTAAATGTACTGTAAAACATAACATTTATATGTTATTAGTCTTACCACCCGGCTTTACCCAAAATCAGGATTCATGTGTAGGTATTATATTTCATATTTTCTTACATTTTTCTGTAAGTAGATAACATCTCTTTTTTTACCTTTTCCTTATTGATAAATCAAAAAAAAATTGAATAAACAATGTAGGTACCGTCTTGGCTTATTATTCGGAAGTCAAAGAAAATGGTAAAGTATATTAACAGATGATGGAAATGCTGGAAATAAGCGCAATAAGGAAATGCGTCGATAAGATTAAATCGATCAAGCTGTGTAAATATCTGTGAAAAATTTTGCTACTTCGTATAAACGCTTTATAATTTAAAAAAATAAGGTTTAATAAGGTAGATTAATTTCTATGTTCCAAATAAAACAATAAAACAAAAAATAATATTATATTGAAAAAAATAATAATTTTAGTATTTGTTTTAATCTACTTATATATTTATTAATTAAACCTTTCCATCGTCAGGGTGTTTTGTGTATGTCAAAATATCAAAATGAAATTTGTCTTTTGTTTTGGTTTTTTAAATTATTTAATAAATGTTTTTAAAATATTATTGCTGAAGTTCTCGATTACACACAATTATTGGAATTTTTTTAGAATTGGACTAGTAGTTAAATTTAATTGATTATTATTAATATTTTGTTTACTTTTACATGCTTTACTAATTTCTAATGATTCTAAATTATTTAATTTCAGACCAAAATTATTTTTGTGTAAAATAGAAAGTCCTAAATCTTTATCAAACCGTGATCGTTTTCTAATAAACGATTTGAAAATTCAGAAAAACCATGAATATTCAGACATATAAGAGTCAAAGAGCATTTGACGAATATAAAACACACTGACGATGGAAAGGTTTTTCCGAAACATGTAGGTGTAATTAATCAATATATAAGTAGATTAAAATAAATTAAAATGTCAATCTACAAATTGAAAAAATATATATATTGT
This sequence comes from Agrypnia vestita, assembly GCA_016648135.1. Lineage (NCBI taxonomy): Eukaryota > Metazoa > Arthropoda > Insecta > Trichoptera > Phryganeidae > Agrypnia > Agrypnia vestita. The sequence goes on from JADDOH010004682.1 coordinate 10,760, forward strand.
ACCGTTTCAAGTAATTAATAACTACTACATATACTAATTATACAGACTTTGGTATGCAAAATTAAACATGAACTGTCCTTATTTGTTTTATTTATTTATATATGTTTATTTAATTAATGATTGTTGTTTATCATTAGCTAATATTAAAAACATTATATATATATATATAATATATATATATAGATCTATATATAGATATATATATATATATATATATATATATATATATATATGTGTGCGTTTCCTTCATCCTTCCTTCCATCCTTGTTTGAACATATCGATTCTGCTCAGCTTCCTCACCTTCTGGCAGGCTATTATACTAATTTATTTCATTGTAATAAATACAGTTATGTGTGTTTGTCTTTTCTCTATTTGGAATACTTATTTTGCTTGCGTTTCTTGTATTATGTCTATGTATCTCTGTGTTATATTTGATCTTATTTTTAAAATATTTTGGGATTTTGTCGTTTAATAGTTTGTGAATGAATATCATTATATTTAATTTTAATCCTTGTTTTATATTAATCCAATTTAAATTTGAGAGCATCTTTTTAATTTTGGAATATCTATTTCTCTGTAGAATTATCCTCATTGCTCTATTCTGTTGAATTTGTAATTTTCTTATATCTCCTTCATTACATAGGTACAAAATAGTGGGCCAATATTAAAAATGAAGAGCAATAATTATTGATTTATATATTGTTATCGCTGTTTCTTTAGTTAATTTTGGTCTTATTCTTCCTAAGAATGATACTTTATTTGCAATTTTCTTTTTTATGTATTCAGCATGTTTTTAAAATGAAAATTTAGTCTATAATTATCCCCAAATATTTTATTGTATCCACTATTTCTATTCCTTCTTCATAAATCTCCATATTTATCTCATGATTATTCCTTTTATTTCCTATTAACATATCTTTTGTTTTTTTATATGATAATCCTTATTAATAATTAATCAGTTTAAAACATGACTCTCGCCTTTAACATATCTAAACAAGAGAAAGAGTCGAACATAATTTTTCCTCGAAATAAATTGTACTTACTCTTCGTGAATCTTTTTTTAGAATATCTTATAATATAGATTTATTCGTTAAATTTGTATACATTGAAACAGCACTTCGTTGTACAATGGCGCTTCTGACGAATGCCATTGCACTGTCGGTCGTTGGGGACAAGGTTCACGTCGCTAATGCAAGGCTATCGGTGTTATGTTACATATCAGCTTGCAATACCGTGTCGAAAGCTGAAAGCACGCAAGAAAGCTGTATAAAATCAATTTATACATATTAACTTGGTGACATAATCGGTTTTTATGATCATAATGCTATTAGAATATTTTATACCACAAATACAATTTTTAAACTATTTTTTTAATCAATTAGAAAAGACATACAGAATAATCAAATTGACGAAAAAAAATTTTAATTGCTACCGAGATTCGAACCAACGGACCTCTATTCAATCCGGGGATGGCGCGTTATCCAATTTCGCCACGGCTGTCTGGAAAGTTAACGAAAATTTAACATATTTTTTTGTTAATTTGATTTTTCTGTATGTCTTTTCTAACTGATTAATAAAATTAATTCACAGAACTTCATTCTGAAACTGCAACTTCACAATGATAATGTGTTTTCTTTAATAAATACAATATTTTATTATCAGTATAAATAATATGGCTTCTTGATTTTCTCAGAAATAATACGAGATTTCTACCTACTAATAAAATATCTCTTACACAGCACAAAAAAGTTTAAGTATTTTATTACGAAAAAAAGCTCTATTACTTTACCTGCGGTATTTCGCATAACACTTTTCAATACTCTAATTACTTATCAAAAATTGAAATAAAACTTTTTCCGTGACTTAGTCAACACGACGAAGTTTGATGAAGTTCTATGAAAATTCTCTTATAAGTCAAACTCTCGATAACTGTAATCACATTTGGCTAACGAGCACATTTTGCGATTGAAAAACTTCTTAAATGTTAAATAAATGTAAATATCTCACACCCTTAAGCGTAATAACTTCACAGGATATTAAAATACAATGTAACATAGCAGATTTTTCAAGGAAATCTAATATCCTGAAAATGTTTCTTGAGGTTAAAACATTTTTATAAACGTATTTTACAATTTTTTGACAACTTTCAGCATCAAAATGTATTTAATTTTTATAAAGTTTACTTGGGAAAGACCAAAGATTAACACAATGATTTTCATATACAAATAAACGAAGCCGTTTATATTACAAAGGTCTATAGATTATAACAATCTACCAGAGAATGTATAAGAAGGAATTCAGACGTCACATCATTAATAAAATAGAATTATTACATACGCTTGCATTAAATATAATAACTATATAAAGATATCTTGGAAATGAAAAAAAATTATTCATCATGATAATGTCTCGAAAGATAATAATATATAATAAAGATTTTATTATTTTTTATGGTTTCGATGGCTTGCTGACAAAAGACAGGCGTCTTATTCTTCCCTTCGGTTTGATTTCGGAATTTTTTTTTAATACAGCACTTAGTGATGGCACGATTCTGTAAGCTAAGGAAATCTCATAGACATGTAACATGTCTTGTTTGCTTTTGTGCAATAATTGAAGACAGGCTTTGTCAGTTTGCCCTTGATATATAGGTACTACATTCAAGTCACAATATTAAGCTAGTATTTATAGTGTTATAGAACAATTAAAAATTAGATTAAAATCCCATTTTTATAGGTTTATACAAGTAAAACTAATTCTAAAGCATATTTACAATATCGCATTCAAATATTCAAAAGTCTAAAATTATTAGTCCAATTGATTTTTATAAATGGGTACTAGGCTAGTATAGTTTCTGAAATTCTATATTACCCGATGAGGTGGAAACTATACTTGAGTATCGCGCATAAATCGAGTATACTTTCATGACATATATGTTTTATTTTCGCTCTTGAAAGTATACTGCGCTAGTACAGTATGGGTGCGTACTGGCACAGTATACTTTCAATTAACGCCTGTGGGTATGGCGCAAAAGACGAGTTAAAAAATCACTAGGTGGACACCTCAGACGAGTAGATTAAATGTACTGCTGTTGGGTTTTCATTTATTTATTTTCAATATTAAACTGCCCACTTACGCTATAAATGTGGGTAGTTAAATATTTATAGCTAGCCGTACACCCGTGAAAAGTCACGGAAAATAATTTAAGTATTATTTATTTATAATATCCGTAATAAAAGAGCTTGTCAAATGTCGAATATAGGAGTTTAAGCTAAGCCCTGCTTTTATAATGTAGTATATATATTATTCGATAATATGTACATTACAAGTTTTATTTAAATATATATATATATATAGATATATATATTATATATATATATTATCTATTGTGATCTGACGGTGAGCTCCGGACCCAAACGGTTGTACACTTTTTGGAGAAGCAGCTCATCGACAAGGCGCCCTGAAGATGAACAGTGAGATCTGTTCGAAACGTCGGCAGACGACTGGTCCTGACGACCAGAATTTGACGCGGGTTACCCCCAAAGTAGTTAGAACTAACAACACTATATATATATATATATATATATATATAATATATATATATTTAAATAAAAATGTGTAATCAATTAATAACATATATAATTTGGTCAAAGGTGTGGGAGAATCCTGCTTCGGAAAACCTCTTCAAACACATGGAATATATTAATATCCAAAGCGATTTTGTTCACCATAGCTGTAGCTCTTCCAACAGGCATAACCATCGGCAGGTTGGTCCTGTATATTGGAATGTGAAACAATCTATGCTGACGATGTCTAAGGTAATTATCGGGAACATACAAACCAATGCTCTGCATAATTTCAGTATTATCGATCATACCGCGCAATAATCGACAAAAATGTGTAATCAAATACACATTCCTTCTAGTCTCTAAACTATTGTAGCCAAGCGTACCCTGAAGAAACTCGGTAAAACATGCCGGTTCCTAAGGTATAAGTATTTATTTAAAAAAAAGAAAAAAAATACGATAAACAAAAAAAACAAATACCTACTATAAATAAGTAACGAACGTTACAAAAAGTTACGGGGACAGACAGGCAAACAGATGGATGGACAGAAAACTAAATTATTATAATTGGAATATGGATGGTGACTACATTGGCTCTGTCGGTTGATTGCCACGTTGCCGTCTGCGCATCCGAGGTTCGAGTCTTTTTCCAGCCGTGTATTTTCGTTTAAGCCATGAATGAAATAAAATATTTAATTATATTTATTATGTTATCTCTACTTGAGTTTTTAAAATTATTTTATTTATTTCATTTCTGGTTTCGAGAGAATCGGAATCTATCATTATGATTCTCCACAATGTAAACGCCAAATCCGTCAATAATATAATAGAATTCCAGGAAGTTACGGGACAGACGGACAACGAAATTTTAATATTTAGATGATGAAAAAAATTCACATAAATATGTCTTAAAGTAAAATATTTTAGGTTTCAACATACCGTTTTCTCTCCATAAACGCTAAACCAGAAATCAATCACACAATAAAAATAAGTAGGTACTGCGTCAAAAAAAAAGTTTTATCTTCAAAGACTTTTCCAACACCACGTGATATTATCATTTAATTTATAATATTTAAATTTAAAAATAAATTTAAATATTTAGTCTTACACCACTTATTACTATATATTCATCAACTAGTTTCGGTAGGTCTCAACCTTCATCAGGACAATATAATATATTAACATATTACACACCGCGGTAAGCTAAATCGGAGACCCTCTGCAGGTTGGTAGTACCATTTTTTCGGGATGTCGCACCTGTAAAGCGCCCTTGAAGCGTCTCTTACACAAAAAAGGCGCTATATAAATTTACATAAACATAAACATTTAAAAAAACAATCTTACGTTCTGTATGCCAATTGAATCCATACATGAAATCTAATCCAGGCAGTTCACTCGTGATAAGAGCAATATACACAAGAAACAGAGAAGTGGGCGTTGTATAATGGACTTTAGGTGAGGTAATGATGGTAGTAATAAGATATAGGTATTATAGATGTCTCATAGAGACGAAACAGTTTTTTATATGGGAAAGTAGGTATAAAAGTCTTTTATTTGGGTGTTCATAAAGCTTACAACCTTTACGACTGACTTAAGTGATCACTTTACATAATAGTAACTTTCACCAATGCCACCCATAATAGACTACCACATCTATAAAAATTTTGGAAGTTGTATATACCTGTGTATGTTTAATTTGCACACCTTGTTCCATATGTGAGTTGTATTTTTACTGTCGCCACCTGGTGGTCTAAATTTTGTCATTCCCAAAAACCAGTACAGATGTCGCAGTTGGTAATGAGACATCGATATTTATTGTGTTATAATTATATCTTAAAATCTCATGGACGTCTAACAAAAATCCTTCTCCGCAATAAATAAATTTAAAAATATATATTTCTACTTTTTTTAGAAAAAATTAGAAATATATACTTCGTTATGACATTAAAGCGGACAAATGTGTTAATTTTGTATGTAAAGCCAAATTTCAAACAGCTCTCTTGTAAAATTCATTTTTTTGTAGAAGTCTTAGTTTACGTAAGAGGCGTCGATATTATCTACGCACTTTATACACAATTTATACACAATCCACAGCATTCTTGTGAGAACACATGTAACAGGTCCAACAAAAAATCTTTATTTTCAAATATTAAACTTCTTAGTATTAATTATGTTAAAAGTAAGTAAAAAGTGTATAAATTTATCGTAATCTTGTAGACAGAATCGTTTCTTAAATCAAAAATATTGGTCTCTAAAGAATATTGTCTGTTCTAAGAAATCTGTTTGGAAAACAAAGACAACTATCAACAAAACGTATTACTCCCTTAAACAAAACTAATCGGTTTTGTTGAAATATCGATTACAAAAAATTAAATGAAATAGTTAGACCAGAAAACTTTTTTCTCATCGAAAGATTTGCAGTTACTGCGTGGGGCAACGTTTTAATTTAAAATATGATTTTTATTCAAACTTTTTACTGCACACACACAATATGAGTTATTGATCACTAGATACTATCGTTCCGAGAGTAGCATTTCCCCTTATCATCAGGTACACTTAATAACTAACCTGATGATATGAGAAGGACCGTTCCTTTCGAAAATATACTAGTTACAAATATACTAGGTACAAAGTCCAAACAAAAATCATACTTATTTTTAGCGAAATATAAAATAAATTAAATATTAATAATTATAATTAATTAAATTTTAATCAATATTATATATATAGATATATATATATATATATATATATATATATATATATCTGCGATCTTCGTAAAAAAAGATTAAAAGAAAAAAGTTGTAGAAAATAGTCAAGCGAGTTTCGATACCACAGAGGGCGCCAGTATCAGCACAATTTGAGGGCAAAATAAATTGAACTTCACAATTCGAATCAGAGATGGCGTTAGTTTCGCTCGCAACTGACACATGAAACATGGCGACGATTTAGTTACACTGAACTGAACTCGAAGTATGACAGCCTTATTGGTGGGAGACTTTCATGTCACCCGCGAACAAGTACGGCTAGTCCGTAACTTTTGAGGCCTTTTAGCCTTGACAATGGCACGTGATACCGTGTCGAAACGTCGGCCTTGGTCTTCTCACGGAGACCATTTACAGAAAACGCGAGGGAGTCCAGAAGTTCCTTTTGTTACATACAGTAACGCTCGCGGAAACCTCAAGCAAAACACATATATATATATATATATATATATATAAAGAAACCCGTGTTTCCCTACCCGCCAACCCACCGGTGGTTATGGTGGTGGATAGTCCTTGGTGTCACATCGAAAATATGCGAGTTTGGTGGGGGTGGCTGTGCATGGGTGAGAGTGGGTGACGAAAATGTCTTTCTAGCACATTGTTTTGTTATGGGAAGGCCGCAAACGCTTCCGATTGTTTCAAAATAGGCGCGCCGACTGTGTCGGTGAGTCTAGAAGGTTCCGGAATAACCTGCTCTAGAAAGTTCTGGAAGGAGAAAGTTATACAAAATTCCCGAAAGTTCTATAAGGTTCAAAACTGGGTGGCGGAATGTGTCGGTGTGTCTAGAAGGTTCCTGTACATTCGATAGTGTACCCAAAAATCTACGCGTGCGAAGCCGCGCGGGCACAGCTAGTAAATATTATTATTAAGTTCTTTAACTATTTTTAGTGTGACAGCTGTTTCGACTTTAAAGGCCATTATCAAACAGTGGATATACCACGGATAATCGACTTACTTATACAATTGTATGTTGTTAAAAATATCTAATTACTTTTAGAGTAATTAGATATTTTTGTTGAAGTCCTATATAAATGTTCGTTTTTTTTCCGGACACTTATCATTAAAGGTGCCTAGGCTTACAAAATTCTATGTTATGCTTAATTACCAAAATTCCCCGTTTTCTGTTAATGATTCTCTTTGTTTGTTATTAATAAATATTATTTTAATTTATGGCTTTGATTTAGAGTTTTGAAGGGGAGAGAAGATCATTTTTTGTTGACTATTTAAAAGTTTTATTTTTAGATCATTTGTAGATTTATTTATTTCCAGCTGCTCGAGTAAATTCCGAGCATTATAATAATTATTAAAATTTAATTTATTTTAAATTTCGCTAAAAATAAATATGGAGTTCTACAAATTAAACACAAAAACCATAAATAAATCAAACTTAATGAAAAAATCTAGTCTCTCCTTTGATTTCTTCATAATACTTGAAATGGACACCGAATAATGCATATTATTCAAAAATTCTGATAAATCCGCTTAGAGTATGATAAAAACGAATAACAGCCCCATGTACAAATAAAAACGAAAAACCTTTTTAAGGCTTAATAAATTAGAGCTACGTCGAATAAATTTCTGAACCTCGCCTCGTTTCTCAAACAGTTTTTACTGCACGAGTCCTTTCCCGTCCCAAATGTTATGGCGCTTGTAGAATATAAAACAGCCTTAAATGAAAAGCCTCTACATCGTTTACACAAATATAATCGTTTGTAAACAGAATTGCACAGAATTTATGTTGCCAGTGAGATCTATCGATATGTTAATTTATTAGATAACTTATTTATTTATAAGATAAAATATTAGATTAGATTAGATAATATATAATATTCATAGATAATTTATTAGAAAAACATCGAAAAGTACTACTCTGAGCCAAAGAGCATGTGTCTAATATAAGCATTAACATCATTTTTAAGCCTCTCCGATTTCAAATATGACGCATTAACCAAATTGTTGACCTGTTTGACTTCTGAGACGGAAAACAAAAAAAAACACTGCAACAAGAAACTGCGTATTTTTATACAAATTTTACACAATTTTTAACGATTGTATATGTGGAGTATTAAAGCGAAGCAGCGATATCCATAAAAAATTTATGCAGTCATCGAGAATTACTAATTTATACTGCACAGAATCCTAGATTTTATAAGAAACATAGCTTATAAATTTATAGGAAACATGATTTTGGAAGGAAACATTTTAAATTAGTAATCCTCGGTGACAGCATTCACAACATTTTTTTTCGATATTCCTGCCTTTGCTTTTATACTCCACATATGGTGGTACGTATATAAGGTGACCTCTCACGACAATGCGTCATCCAATCAATGCGCACAATCTGGAATGGTCTGCCGCCCCGTATATTCCCACGGTCACATTCTCGCATCTTCCATCCCACTCGCGCACTCACAGACATCCATCACATCGAGATACATTACAAATACAAAAATTCACTAGTTTTACATGTTGGTTCCTAGGGATGAGTATTTATTTAATTTTTTTTAAATTTCGTAAAAGAAATCGTAAAAAAACATTCCAAAAAAAAAAAATTGAAAAAAAATTTTTTGGAAAAGAAATGTTAATGACGTTACACGAAGTTAAGGGAACAGACAGATAGACGGACGGATGGACGAATAGACAGACAACGAAATTATTATTATTGGGATAACGTGATACGTTTAATGAAACCCCGACAAATTATTCAAATATCAATCTTACGTGCTTTCTAACATAATTTAGGTAATGTTATTTCGTCGATTGGATGGTTGTCCTCAGAAACTTCAATTTTGAATGACCATTATTGTGAATTACCTACGCGCGAGCGACGAGCTTTGGGCTAACAAAACATTTGTAATCCTGCTGTGTTCTTTTTGAGCGATATTTGATTTGAGTTTTTATGATATTTCAAAAATTCAACGGACAAAACGTACGCGTAATATTTCACCAAAGGAAAAAATACACCAGTATTATGATTTATCATTCCGGACATTCGACCATGTTTAAAGGCGCACAGCGTTATATTGGAATCTGAAAGAACAATTTATATTTTTTTTATTAAAACGCTAATCACTGCATCTGAATTATTCGGGAATATAAAAAAATTGATAGGTATAGGTTTGTATATTTATGTATACTTTCATCGGCTTATACAATTTTATGCAGACGTATAACCTACAATACAGTTAATATAAGACACTAGCTGTAACCCGTCGAAAATGATGGTTGTTTTACTTGTCGGTTCCAAAGGAATAAGTATTTATTAATTTTATTAATAAAAAAATTCCAAAAAAAAATTTTTAAAAAAAGAATAGTATAAAAAAGTTACGGACGTTACACCAAGTTACGCGGATGGACGGACGGACAGACATACAACGAAATTATTATAATTGGGATTACTGATAAGTAAATAAAAATGACAATACATTGAAGATAAGAAAGATTTACCTAAATATAGAAATTCTGTAAATGATATAAAGTGATATACCGCTCGCATTCCCTTGCAGCAAGCAATCGGCGATTTCATTCTATATATTCTAATATAAAAATATAAAAATATATTCACATATTTTTAATTATAATATATTTTTAATTATAATAATTTTCTTTAAAACGCCAAGTTTTAGATGACTGAACATTTAATCCTAAGCGCTTTCGATGGAGACTATATATATATGGAGAAATAGTTCTCATGTTGCCTCTGAGGAAGATTTATATCTCCATCGAAAGCGCTTAGGCTTAAATGTTATTATTCGTATAGTGGATTAAAATTTGGTGTTTTATATAAAATTGTGTTAATCATGAACTTCTACTCTGTTAACGAAACAACGCTTAATTTTTTTTTTTGCTTCAATAGTTTCCTTTAATCCGTTCCCAGCGAAAGGAGGAAAATCAAAAACGACGATTTTTACAAGATTTTTCCCATAGGAATTAAATAAAAATGGTTTAATCCCTTTCCAGCCCCGAATTTCGTCTATTTATTATTTAACAAAAAAAATGAGCGAAAATCAAACTCTATTTATTATTTTTATTTTTTATGAGACTGTAACAAAATACATAAACAACAATATATTCATTATTTCAAACTCAACCCAATATCCCAATTACAAGTGTTTTCGGCCTGCTCTGGCAACATGCGTATTTTTAATGCATCATATACGAATTTGCACATGTGTATAGTACAAGTGACGAACGATCAAACAAAAAAAATATCTCGGGAATCATAGCAAATACATTTTAATTTTGTATTAACCATTGCTAATTAATGCTTTATCGTTACGACAGAGATTTGTGGGGGAGCGTGTGTTCTCTTCTTTCGTCTTTAGTTCCCAGATGTGGGAAAAAAGGGTTCCACCCACGTTTTGTAGTTATCGATAGAAATGAGAAGGTTGCTTTAAAGTCACTACCCACTTTGTACCGGGAATTCTCCAAAGTCGTGGAATGTTTGATGAATTTATTTACTCGATAAAACAATTACAAGTTATGCATAATTACAAGAATAAAGACTCGATGGAACATGGCCTCCGGCCTGCGCCGGGGGTAGTTGAGAATTTGACATGCCCTTACAGAGCGTTGGCTATTTTTATATATTTTGGGAACAAAAAACTCTCTTAAAGTCTGGTTGTACGCGTGTGCTAACGGGGATGCTGATGGTGCTCCAGGCATCGACCTGTGTCGATGGCTTGTGTACGCTGCTGTGCCTCTGTTTTGTCTACGTTGCGGATTCCGGCGATCGTCTGGCGCGTGCACTTGCGTGCGTCTTGCTGTCCACTGCAGAAGTCGCGCCTTGCTTACTATGTGTGTGTTGATGGTCTGCTAAGGCTGTGGCTGTGTATGGGGTAATTACCATTGATTTACTCATTGTGATGCCATAAATATACTGTTACTATGGCATGTGGCCACTGTGTTCATTTAGGAAATACCTGCAAATATTCGTAAATATTAAAAATAAATAAAGTAGAAAACAAATTTGAAGCGCGCAACGTCCAAGACCGATTCGCGTGGCAAGTGGGAGAATATCCACTTTTCGGGTAAACATCAAACAAAAATTTCGAAGAAAATTGAACGAATATCAAAAAAGACAAATATCAACATCGACGAATATTGAGTTCACTTTAGTACTGCAGTATGAATATGAAACTAAAAGTTGCAGACTCAGTGATATCAAGTTATCGAACATCTTGCTTAATTATCACTGGAAGACAAATATATCAACAGTATTAAATTTCTAATTAAAAAAAAACAATAATGGATGCTGAGACACGGCGAGCGTGTTGCGTAGGATAATTTAACAGTGTGTTTCTTTCGAGGTATTTGAGTTTTGTACGTCTCAGGCGACCGTAATGTTATAACGATCTCTGGCAGAACTGCGAACAACCCGAGTACAAGCAGTGTCGGAACTTTTATGCTGCCCCGCGGGGTTTTTACGCTAAGTGTTTCTGCCGGCGGCGGCTTCGGAGACCTACATCTAAAACTCTTTTCAATTTCAACGGATGGATAGAGTTTCACAAAGTAAATAAAACTTATATAATAATTTGCAAATTTATCTATACCAGAATACGGGAAGCGGAAAACGTTCGTAGCAGGTGCAAATTGAAATTGTGTGAAAGTTAAATGGACATTTATTTTTTTATTTATTTATTTATTTATTTCAAAAAATCCTTGTTTACAAATAAAGGTACTTAATACTAATTTAACTATAAAAATATAAGATAAAATTACACTTTTTTTTGTGAAATATGTGGATTATGCCACTCTACTAGGCTACGCCTGTCCCAGAGTGGCGTTATAGAACACAATTATAATATTTTTTTGAATTCGTCAGTAATATTTATTTGCGCAGTTATAAATATTATCATAGAACCTGCAGCAACATACCAGTTTTATATTATTACTGGCATTATTTCTTATTGTAGCGCATATAATGAAGTTGCAATTTTTCAGAATAAAAGTTCTGTGAAATTTAAAACCAGATTTATTAATCAATTAGAAAGACATATAAAAAATCAAATCAATGAAAAAATATTTGAGTACTAATGAATTACAACAAATATTTTGTCATAATATTTTAAATCGTCACATTGGCGAAAAATCGTATTTTCCGTTTTTTTTTATGCCTTAACAGGCCAGGAGGCCCGATTACAGAAGCGAAATACATCACAAAATACCCAGGCTTTAGAACATCACATAGATTTAAAAAAATATAATTTTACTACCGTAAAAATCACATTATAGTACAATTTTACAAAATATATTAAGTGAACCAAAATTATTCAAAACCATAGCCAAATAATAATTTTGTTGCCTGTCCGTCTGTCTGTCTGTCCGTAGCTTTGGGTAATGTCCGTAACTTTCGTCCAATTCACGGTTAAAAAAAAAAATTAAACGTCCGGAGATGGGAATTGAACCCCGGGCCAGCAAACCCAAACCGGCCGCTTAACACAAGTTGCTACCGCCCCCTCCCCGTGGAACGACAAAAAGATATACTAGGGCTTAGCAAAGACGCAAGCTTAGCAAAGCACAATCGCCTTGGTTTAAAAAAGTACTATTAACTGCGAGTAGGCGAAATATTAAAAAAAGTTAAAATCGTTTTTATTATTTCATGGGTGTCGGCTATAAATAAATATATACTAATAATTTAGGCACCAGCGTGTAGAAGTACCGTCATTTTTGACGGGTTACAGGTAGTAATTACATCAATAATTTTGATATTGATTTAGTATTTCATAAAAATAATCAGGTACTGTAGATAGGTAGGTACTCTTAAAATATTGGATAATCTTTTAATTTTACTGTCTCAACGGCCCTCGTCAAATAGCCATCATCGTCGAAATATTTTAGGAAAATATTCCGGCGGAATAATATTTTTTTGCCAAGTAAAAAATACATGCAAAATTTAATGACATATAATACATATTTTAATTTTATATAAATTATTTCCCACACTACTTGCTATTCTGTATGCTAAAATCTTATTAAACAATTCTATTTAAAAGAAGAAAAAATACTTTAACCGGTAAATTGTTTCCAGATAATTTAAAAAATAAAAATGAAAGCCCTACCTTGAGTGATCTTGAAAATGATAAGCCAAGTTTGAGTACAAGATAAATACCAACGTCTTTTCTGATTGTCTCAATTATCAGGTAAGTTTCCTCCGAATTCAGCAAAATATTTTTTCTTCTTCTTCTTCTTCTAAAGGGTGGAGCATTTACTTTTAAAAATTCTAAAATAGGAATTACTTAACGCACAAGCGTACATTTTTTCCGCAAAGACTGAAATTTAAAGACGCGACTACATTTTTCATATCTGTAATTATTCTTTTTTGACTACCGTTTGTTGATAACAAGTATGTATAATATAATAAATATTTGACTTGTATTTAGAGAGAATTCCAACGCTTCTAGAGTTTCATATCGTTTCAAGTATGCTGTGAAAGTAGTTCATTCATTTATATACTAAAATATCCGTTTTCCCGTAACTTGAGACGTTTGTATTCCGCACACGTACCGTTGGAATTAAATTCCGAACAACCGCAGCATTTTGTAATTATGTTTCCAATTAAATATTTGAACGGGTTGAGTTTTAACGCATTGTCCCCGCGCTGCCGTGCCATGAACCCTCCATTAGGGTGGACTAATAGTCGGCGGTGGTTTTCTCCCCCATTTAGTACCCACAGCTGCGGGTAATATCGCGAACTTTTTGTCCTGTTAATTGTGAGCTATCTGTCTGCCCACGCCCGTGGAATTAATTGATGACCATATTCCTGCGCGTTTATCTGCAAACTCCATCGCTAGTTCTCGTTTAGAAAACTCTTCATTTAGTTATGATGGTGCTTTAGACAATTTCAAAATATTGAATGATGAATTTGACAATACTGGGGTTTTTATAAGTGAACTCCTTGACTTAGCAAATAAAAATTCCAAGTGGAATAAAAATTATTATCTTTTCAAATAAATAAAAAATATTCATTCTGCTTCATAAAAACATGGTTTTTATTTGTGTGTCTAAATGAATATTTTAAAAATAATTTTAATCAATCGAATTACACTTGTATTTGTTCTTGATATATGATCTAGGTTCTGTCTGGTATTGAGGTGACATTTGTTGTTTTTGTAATATTATTTTTAATCTAGTTAATGGCTGTTGCCTTGTCGAAGAGTTGCCTTGTAACTAAAACCCTAAATTATTTAAATATTGTACAACCTTTACCTAAAAAACTCAATATCTGTCTATCTATCTGTCTGTTCTCTGTATAAATCTAGACGGTTTGATAGATTTGACACCAATTTTGCATACATATTCTTTAGGTCCCGGCGGATTACATAGGCCACATGCTCCCTAGGCATCTCATCCCTCCCAGGCGGGAATAAATGGAGACATTGTTTTTATTAGAGACTTTGCAAAACAATGAATGGGATCTTTGTTTCTCCCCACAGAATTACTAAATACTTAACCCGGGCAATGAACAGCTATGATTTTATAACGCATCAGTAAGTTGCCTTATAGCTAAAACCCAAAATAATCTAAATATTACGTAATAATATGATATAATAAGTCATCAGAAAAATATCTCGGCTGATTGAACCATTGACAAAAAATGAAATGTTAAGAAGAGGTTCGGTGTCACCAATATATGTAGTATGAGTCGGAAAAGGAAAGATGTTGTCAGTTGGTCCTTGTCTTACTGTATTAGGAACTGAATCGAACCATACCTTTTTTACTACATATAAATTCCTATTTTCCTAAATGCGATATTTTTCCGACTTTGTAATATTATCCATTTATTATTTATTGATACCTTCTCTATGTACATCCTTCCCGTGTAGATATCCCTTGTACAATTTTTCCAGGAGGGCAACAGTTTTCTAAACTTTTCAAAACTACTCTCTAACAACAAAGTATTTTATTGGATACGTGAATGGAAAGGGTGAAAAATATTTTAGGTACACTTCTGAAATAAAAAATAATAATTTTGACTTTAATGAAGAATATCAAGGTAGGTATTATATATATGTATAATCCTCTCTCTCTCTCTTTTGAAATATAAAGTTGAAATATTACATATGATGCAGCCGTAGTCCAGTGGGCAGGTTTCAGGTCAAATTCCTGGTGAGGTCACTGTTCATCTGTGTGATTTTCTTAAGCCTAGATATTTTTATGATGTGTTTCGCTACAGTAACTGAGCATCGTAGCCAGTTGTAGCGTTGGAAAATAAAAAAATTACAAATTTTCCATAATTTAAAGCAATTTCTCGCATACAGAAGTACAATAAAGTTTGTATTTCTATTTCTATTAGATGAATTCGTATTTACTTCCTTTCTTTTAACTCGTGGCATCTGTTTGCTTGACGAAAAAACTTTTGATCGATTTTTAACCCTTATCCCGTGATCCAATCGAGCTGAAACTTTGCAAGTAAAGTAGACTCGTGGCGACGATCAAGAAGATCTATCAAATTTTCGTTAAAAAATAATAATTATAGTATAATTTTGAATTTTTCAAATTTTTAATGGTTTTTTCTAATTGGAATCAATAAAAATGAGTAATGACCTCGACGCGTGCAGTAGGTACGAAACCTGATTCAATGAGAAAGGGAGTATAATAAAAACTTGGTTTTTATTGGTTGTTTTTTTTTCCTACTAGCGGTCCAACATGAACATAGGTTAATTTTCCCGCAAATTGTTGGCTGGGCAGCATTCGCTAATAACACAGTCCACAGGGCGTTCCAAATTCAAATTAAAAAAATATATTTTAACTCCACAGTATTTTATAAATTAAATTGCTTTAAATATCCCGTATACTGGGCTTTTTCATTACTTTCATGAAATATTTCTTATTTTCAGGAATTTTGCAATTAAGATATAGACTGCGAAAGAGAGAAAATGTAAATAATAAATTGGTACTATTAATTTTTACTACCCGCTTTCAGTTATAACTTTGGTTTCTTGTACTTGTATTAATAAATATGCATTCTCTTAAATTCCTCCGAAAAACGCTAAACAAAATTGTGCTTGCATCAAATAAAAAAAGGATCAAGTCAAGATATCCTTGATTATTCAAAATGAGTCTTTACACAGTCAAAATTATTTTTTCAATATGTTCCTTAAAAAACAATTTTTTACATCATTTGATCTCTCTTTTGGGTAATCTTTTTTCATATTGAAAATACGGAACAAGCAATACGGAGTCTAATTTTTTGTCAGTCAATTGAATATTTAAAAGCGTCACATCGCATAAATGTAAATTCACAACACACACAAATTTTTTTTATTAACAATGAGGTATCGTCATCCTAACATAATATAATTTTAGATGTAACAATGTCCGTCAGTAACGCTCCAAGATGGCGAAAATAATAATGAGGTATACAAAATAATGAGGTATGAAAAGCATAAAATCAAAATATATAATTCTCTCTGACAATATCCGTCAATAACGCAACCAAGATCGTTAGTCATTTTTAATTGGATATTGCTAGTCTTTAACAAAACATAAACATCTTTAATCCATCAGAAATGTATTATTATACCAATATGAAATGTATTATTGTACCTGGGTATACTGCTTCCGTAAAACTCTGTTAATTAACTGGTATGGACTGCAGTAAAGTAAAAAGTGCCTCATTACCCTGCAACAGTAAATTTCTGGTCAGCCTGTCATTACCTATTTTGTACGGTTTCGTGTTCCGGCTAAACCGGACCGCCGCTGAGAGCCGAGTTTCGGAGCAGAGTTGAACTAGGAGTATGCATTATAACGGTGGAAATGTGGAAACAATTGTAATGCGGTTATCCGTACAATTGTTCGCTGGGAAAATCCCCCGCGAGGAAAGCCAAATTGCTAATTAGCACTATCGTGCGAGCGTTAAATAAACACGGAAAAAGAGCATACGTTATTATTCCAATGGTAATGTGAACACCGGGTTCAATTATTCACCTGGTATTTTTAATTTCCAGTCTGGGTTTTACAAACTTAACAAACAAAATGAAACGGAACGTGGAATATATGGTTCCGTTTCAACTTATATACGGAGGGGGTCATAAAAAATGTGTACACACTTTAACGGACGAACTTTCTGAACTTTTCTGATTTTGAATCGACTTACGCCTTTGGCAGATGTGATGCGTGTGTCGAGAGGTATGATTGGATTGAATATGAAGCAAAATGAAGATTGCGTGTTGTGCTACATGGGAAGATCAATGCTTATCTCGAAACATGATCTCCTGGGGCACATTTATGTGTGGTCGCTGAAGTCATGCTACATTAATTACACTCAGCGTGGTGGGTAAATGTGTGTGACAACGGGTAGATATGAATGAAGGGTGAGATGGATATACAGAATGACCAAAAAATACTCTCACGATTGGTTAAACGTTGAATTTATTGATAGTACAGGTTACAATAAAATAGTTCGCGGAATACAAAGGATGTCGCGACTATCCCGGGCGGCATTCAGAAGAATAGTAGTCGTAATGGCGGCGCGCTGGCGGCTGGTACCTCGTCGGTCGCATCGGTCTTCTCATTGGTCAGTTGGCGCGCTCGAGAGACTGGAGTCCGGGCAGACCTAGATCCTCCACACGCCTATGAACTATGTATAGTGTGACGTTATCTCAGAAGATTTTATCATTCGCACAAATGCAGGCCTTACCACGTGACAGGCAGAACCCTCAAACAAAATGGTGGAGTACGCTTAAGGCCCATGTTGTTAATTATTAATTATTTAACCATGGGAATATTGATAATAAAAATGACATCTTATATATTGAGAGCTGTTCAATAAAAAAAAAATTGGGTTTGAATTTATCGACGAATCGTCAATATTCTCGCATATTCTACGTCACAGGCGAGATAGTGATATGATAATGATGAATGGAATAATCCCAATATCATTTTATTGTAAACATTCGAAATCACAATTTAAATATAGATTGTTGAAAAGTGTACACTTTTTTTGAGCCACTCTTTATATGATCTCATATAAATAAAATTTTCGATAAATTTAGCATCAAATAATTCATTTTTCTATTTCGTGCATTGCACTGCACTGCGTTGAATATTTTTGCATGTTTTGTGTGAAGAGCAATTGAGGGGAAATTGGCATGCCGTTCACTGAATTTTCATTTTTGGTAGAGAAGGTACCTAAAATGTAGAATGCTTTTGTTTGCCATGACAATGGTCTTGATAGAGATTTTTGTGGTATCTGTAATAATTTAATAAATATACAAGAAGAAACCCAAAAATATCAAGAATTATTTTATTAACAATTGTGATATTTCATTAAAATTCATCGAAATTGAATCGCCTTCAAATAGTGTCCATTTCGATTTGTTCATTGAAAGAATCTCCCAAAATATATTAAATCTTTAATTTTATTTTCTGTTGACATTCATCAAACATTCGCTTTGCTTTAAATAATATATGATGGTGCCCTGACCATCTGAGAAAGCTTTGAATTTATTCTCATTTACGTCGTGAAAATAGGATTAGGCTTTTTATGAAAATCGTGTTAAAAATAAAATAGTGTGAGGGTGTTTTAAAATATTTTCTTTGAAAATTTTTGTTCAAGGTTAAGCCGAATATGAAATGTCGTATAATCTTCTTGAATCATAAGGCTTATACAACATTTGAATAAGGACGACGGTACGCATCTATCATGTTCGTAAGTAGCTGTGACTGTGTCGGTTGTGCTTGACAGTAAAAATCGTAGATGAAGTAATATCGAGCGCCTCGCTGCACGCCATCAACGCACTTTCCCGCCTTTGTCCTCCATAATGGCCGCACGGCTTATTATCGGGAAGACGGCTTTTGGTGCAAAAATCATGAAATTCACGCTACTTCTTATTTTCGAAGTGAGTCAAAAATCGTGCAACTATACAGTCAGTATGTTTATGTTTATAATAATGTCGCCACTTATAATAATATATAGATATCTATAAAAACAAATAATCCATTAGAAGAAATAATACTATATATAACGAGATGGCAGAATAAGAAAGAATGCACCTTCAGTCTCGTTTGATTACCTTTTACTTTTTACTAACACTTCATTACCAGTGACAAAACTGTAACGAAAAACAGTGTGGCCAATGCATTGTAAACCGAGTGATAAATATCGGGTAAATAAATATGCTTAACAAAGAGCAAGAAGTCTTTCTAGTAAGAATATTAGTAATTTAAATAACGTTTAAAATTGAACGAGAAAGTGATCGATGCAATAGAAACGGCATAATAAAAAGTGTCCTTCTGACACTTTTTATTATGGCTAGAGATAATTAGTGAAATTAAGAAATTGGATAGTATATGAAATATCCTAGAAACATTCAGTTACTTTAAACTTAAGAACAGTGCTTCGACTTATTTTGTGTCCAGTAACTTTGCGTTCCTTGACAATACATTAATAACAAGAAATAATACGTTAATATAATTTGGAAAGTGATCAATAATATAAAAAACTCGAAAAGCTGATTAAAAAAAAAAAACTGATAAAAAAAAAAAAAAAAAAAAATAACCCATAAAAACCAAGTTTTTATTATACTCCCTTTCACATTTACTTGTTGAAACATGTTTTGTGCCTACCCCACGTGTCGGGCTCGAGTCGGGCGACACTACGAAAAGGAGTAATAAAAAATGTAGAAAAATTCAAAATTATTCAATAATTATTACATTTTTTTAAACGAAAATTTGTTAGATCATTTTTATCGTCGCCACAAGTCTGCCTACAAAGTTTCAGCTCGATTGGATTGCGGGATAAGGTTTAAAAATCGATCCAAAGTTTTTTCGGCAGACAATCAGACAAGCAGACGCTACGAGTTAAAAGAAAGGGAGTAAAAAGGATTCACTTTGATGATTTGGTCCTTTTGAGCTAAAGAATGGGTTGAGAATTTAAAAAAAAAAAGACATGTGATGCGAGTATTAGCGGCAAGAAAAATAGAGGACGTCCGCATAAGACAAAACGACCAATTAGACCAAGTACTAGAGGTTGGTCCTATGGGAAGCATTAACAATCTACGAGCTTGCGAGATGAGAATGTAGATGAGACAAAAATGTATGCGTCAGGACAAAAGTATATAATGCTTCATAGTACCCGAGTACCCTCACGGGGAAATGGCGTGATTATAAACTGTTTGATCAACAGGTAGTGCATCGCCTAGAGAAATCAAAATATTAAATAAATGTATAATAATATATTCGATTTCAAATACTAAAGCGGAATTCCGACTCTGTATTTATAATAAATATTTCATCTTCGAATATAGTTCCTAAGTGATGTAATTTCAAATTCTCGAAATTTCGAAATTCTTTAATCATATATCTCTTTATAAGAAAAGTATAAATTATTTATTCATCATTTAAGGGGGTATCTCGAATATAATAAGATTTTACTTCGTTACTTACATATAACATTTTACACAGAAAATTTTAATTTATCTCATTTTATATATTAAGTTTGTGAAAACTTAACGAGACATTTCTCGTATTTAAAATCCTCTCCCTGTTACACGTGTATCTTAAGTATGTACTTATCCGCGAAACGTGAATGTGTATCGTTGACGTTATTTCTCTGGGGTTGAAATTCACCTGGGACGCTGCGCCGAGACTGGTGGTGAAAACGAGCTTTCTCCGAAGCTTTATACGAGCTTTCGCGAAAGCTTCCGAGGATTTCCAGGACGCCGGATCCCGGAGGCTTCGTGGGATCTACGTTATTTGACACCCGAACCTAACGTATCTTATGGGATGACGCAAGGAACAGAAAATACTACGTGCTTAGAATCAACTCAATTAACATTTTATTATAATCGATTTTACTATATAAATTTTTACCATAAAATTGTTTTGAATTTGAATCAAGATTTATTTTCTTTTTTCTGTCATATGTATTATTTCTACATACTTTTTAAAAAAGTATTTCAATAATTTCAATCCCTTGATAGGGCTTTCTGCGAAATGGATTTCCAGCTGCCCTTCCTTTGTTCCTTCTTTCTGGGTTCCGTGAAGCTGGTTATATAGTGCGATATAATGGAGTCTGATGTTGTCCACTCTCTGGACATGACCACTCTAGTCGTCTTTCGCTGTTTACTCTATCATACAATGTACTCAGCATCAAATATCTCTCTTATTCTGGTGTTCCTCACGCAATCCCTTAGAGTTCTATCTGCTATCATCCTCATTGTCTTCATCTCGGAAATCATTAATGGTTGTTTACTCTGATTGTGTCTGCCATTGTTATAGTGCCGTAATGATTCGTCTTTTGCACACTTTATAACTTCTCATCTTGCTCTTGATGGCCATATCTTTATTTTTCCAAATTGTGGATTCAAGAGCACCAGAGATTGTCGCTGAAGGTCGTACATTTAGTCTTTTCGATAGCGATTGCCATGTTTCAATTACCAATTTCAAAGCGTGCAATAAATATAAAGTTTTCTGAAAAATATTTTTAAAAAATGTTATCAAAATTCGAAATTCAAAATTGTTCAAAATCATCACATTTCACGGTATTCTTAGTATTTTTGCGCTACCACCCAAGAGATAAGTTTAATTGAATTTTATAAGATCATATTACTTTTGAAATTTACTCCGCAATGTATGGCTTCGTAAAAGTTTTTAAAATATTTTCCTTGCTTTTGGTAATAAAAAATATTTTATATTAATTTTTATATTCAAATATCTACTTTTTCCCAGTCGTATTAATTAAGAATTCACAAATCGCTCTTTCAGGGCGGATTGCCTAATTAAAAGAAGAAGAAGAATTAAGAATAAAACTCAATTCACCATAAATTCTATGTTCATTTTCAGAATTCTTTCAATGATGACAATTTTACATAAAACATATCAGCAATTTATTTCTTTGCATATTTCCGTTCACTAGAAGGCACACAAACCTTTTCTAAATCAAATTTGTGCCTGAAATTGATATTTTGCGCTGCATCAGCGGGCTCCCTCGTGAGCTGGGGAAATTCTCACCTTAGTAAATTTATGAAAATGTTGATACTGAAACGTTGTTTTTTTAAAAAAAAACTTTATAATATATATTTTTTTAAATTAAATTATTTATTAATTAAATTAATTTTAAAAAACTTTAATTACATATTTTTTAGATCTCTATATTACGTATCTATATGATGGTCATGATTCTATTCATTATACATCATTTTATACCTATAAATATTCCTGTGAATTTAAGGGAAATGTCATATTTTTTGACGGAATTATACTTTACCAGATGAACAGAATGCCACTATAAAAATATATTGTCGTGAGTCGTGGCTATGGGAGATAAAGTAAAACACTGAAAATTAACTATCCTATTTTAATATTTTCACAAAGTCACTGGACACCAATTAAATGTAAGCACTATTCTTTAATTCATGATATTCGCAATTTAACACGCATCTGTGAAACACATGTTTGTATTTCAACAAAATAGTATATACGAAGTATATTTTTGTTAATTATAGAATTATATTTAAGGCCCCAGACCACGGTAAAAAACATTTAATTAAAAAATATTTAAAAACATTACATATTCATTTTCTGAAAGATGCATTTGTTAAGAATGCTCTCACCAAATATTTTAAAGAAATTCGTAAAATTGACTAAGATACAGCGGTTTATGTGAAACCATTCGAAGCGAACAACCTCGCCGAGCGGCAGATGTGCGGCTGTCGAACAGGTATTCTACCTGACCACCCTTTTTTGATAAGTCTCTGGATGTTGAGGAGCTATTGTATGGTCCGGGAATAGCTGACTTACGGTGAAAAACAAAAAAAAAAATTTTTTGTTTGTATGTTGAATTATCCTTTGCGTAATTTTGGATGCGTTTTTCTCGAAACTACGTTATTCAACCTGGTTGAGAGGAAACATAAAAACCAAGTTTTTATTATACTCCCTTTCTCATTAAATCAGATAACGTGCCTATGCACGCGTCGGGGTCATTACTCATTTGTAATGATTCCAATTTGAAAAAACATTAAAATTTCCAAAAGTCAAAAATTATACTATAATTATTAATTTTTTTAAATCAAATTTTTTTATATTATTTTAATCGTCACCACGAGTCTACCTGCAAAGTTTCAGCTCTATTAAATAACGGAAAAAGGGTTAAAAATCGATCCAAAGTTTTTCCGCCAGACAACAAACCGCAGACGCTACGAGTAAAGAGTTTGCATGCGCCAAGTCTTAAACTGTGAAAATCCAGCTTCTAGGGCACCACGTAGTGTTTTTTTTTTATAAAGGGCCCCTTTTTTTTATGAACGATGAAAATCGGAAATAAAATTCGCTGGTCCGACATTTGTTATTTTTAGATATCGAAATTCTCCTACGTGATGCTGTAAACCTATGTCTAGTTTCTAAATATGTTTTTATTTTATTTTTTGATGAACTCTATGGCTTTATCGCTGTCAGCCGAGCAGCAATTTCATCGGAGTGTCCTCTTAGAAGCAGCGTACACCGCAAACTTTACTTTAGATTCGAGTACGAAAACTTGTATACAGTCTTCTATGAGTATTAATAAAAAATGTATCGTTTGCTTGGAAATAATTACGAAAAAAAAAACCTTGTACCGTGGTGTGGGGCCTTAACCAGAAGACTAGAGTGTGACCAGAATATTATAAAAAAAGATATAGTACCCACTTTATTTTTGTTCTATTCGGATTCATGGAACACTTCAGTCCATCAGCATAATCGTAATGAAGCGTCAGCCATCCCTTGACATCACCTTTGAAGAACTACCTCTTGTAGGGCTGTCTTGACATTATCCGCCCATATTTGTCTTCGTCTTCCGCTCTCCATCCTGTTGTATGAGGGCTTTATGATTACTTTACTTTATGGTTACTTTATGTGCTTTATGAGTGACACATCTCCTCAATTCTTATTCTGCGTAACGCAGTTACTTAGCTCGTGGTATCTTACCAGGGTAACATGCTATCCCCGAGATTCAAGAGTGGTAATAGGCATAATGACAGTATTGACGAATAAGAGATTTTAGAAAAGACAATAATTTGAAAGTTTTCTAAAAATGATTCAGTTTTAATATACCTACACATTGAGATTAATAAGATATTCGATAAAATAAAAGTAAAAATTCTGCATTCGGCCATTTTTACCGAAACACCGGTCATAGCGAATGACGTCATGCCCAAGTAACTATCACCGTGTCTCTTGAACTGTTGTCATAGACACAATGCAATGTTTACTTAGGCTCGACGTCACGTAAACGACATAACGCCTGTGGGCGTTTTAGCGCAAAATTAAAAATAGGTAGATGAAAATGCAATTATTTGCTTAAAAAAACCGTAATAATGAAACGAAATAATATTATTTTCGGTAATAGTAGATGAGTACCTACACTATAGAAGGTAATTTCAAAATCTATCGTCATTCCTATTATTTGAGTAAATATATACATACATATAGAATCAGGAATCCAACAGAACTCATTCATTATTTTTACTCCCTTTCTTTTAACTCGTAGCGTCTGCTTGTCTAAGGAAAAAATTTAGATCGATTTTTAACCCTTTTAAAGTATAAAAGTAATAAAAATATAAGTAAGTATATAATATAAGTAATAAAAACTTGTTTTTTATGGGTTAGTTTTTTAATTTAAATGGTATCACAACCAAGAAACGTGACCTCATGACATTGAAAGCTGCTATTAAAAATTCTTTGAAGTTATAATTTCTCTCAGAATATTTTGAGTTTGTTCAAATCTTTCAAAACAGTACTGGATTTCATGTCAAATAGACATTATTAATCAATTAATGTATATTATGGATGTCTCATAGAGACGAAACTGTAGTTTTTTATGGGAAAGTAGGTACAGAAGTATTTTGGGTGTACATAGGACTTATGACCTATCATATGGTTGGCTTAAGTGATCACTTTACACAACGTCAAATTCGCCATTTCCACCCATGATAGAATATACCATGCCTACTAATTATTTTAGTGACATTAACGACATCTGTGGGGATTTAGGAGAATGAAAATGGCATTGTACAGGCCGCATGGAAAGGTTGTTACAATGCATATATGAAATGTGGCATTTAATTCAAATATATACAACTTCCAAAAATTAGTAGGCATGGTATATTCTATCATGGGTGGAAATGGCGAATGTTACATTGTGTAAAGTGATCACTTAAGCCAACCATACGATAGGTCATAAATCCTATATACACCCAAAAGACTTCCATACCTACTTTCCCATAAAAAAACTACAGTTTCATCTCTACGAGACATCTATAATATACATTAATAAAATTTCTCTATTTTTTCATGTCCCATGAATCAATCCTTAAAGAAAATGTTTGGAAATGTGGATATGACTGCGATGCTCCTGTCTCTAACCGAGTGACTAATGAGAAGAAATTCTACAAATTAAGTGACTGTTTCAGATGCAGTTTTATTGAATTATTTCGCGTCACAGCATCCTAAGTAAAGATCGCGCTACCTCCGGAAGCTTAGGTAGAAGACGAAAGGTATTTCCCTAACACTAAAAATATACACGACACACAAAGAGCCTCACCCACGAATTTAAGAAGACCCAGTGAGCTATAGAGTAGATGATAACCTTTGTAAATTCAACGGTGGACCAAAATAGAATATCCTTCTACCGTATAGATAAATTGAAGCAGTAGAGGATAGTATATCATAACTGAAAATGTTATAACTGATTGAATGAAGCTGAAATGGATACTCGAATCTCCTTTCGAATCCGCCGAACAACCAGGATCGTTCGACAAGCAAAAGCTCCCATATCGGCCCTGCTCATTTATCGTTAAGTGAAGTCCTTTTTTAATACGGAGGTGCATCTTTCTTAGAGAATAAATAATGAAAATAAAAAACCCAACGTTATAAGAATGTATAGGAATGTTTTCACAGGTTCGACTCCTTCTGAAAGAGGTTTCCCGTGGTTTCCTCTCCATAATGAGAAATATGAAGAAGCTCCAAGTTGTATAGTTTCGAAACTTTTGAATACGGAGTCGTTTTATGCCGAAAATCGAAAAAACATGAAAATGGGTTGGTACTTGTTTTATGTAAGCAAAATATGATTTGGTACGTGGGTACTATTTTTAAAATGTATTTTAGATTTTTTATCCTTTGGCGGAGAACTGCCATTGATGTAAATTCTAGTTTGGTTTGTATACCTTGGATTGGAACATAGCTGGACAGAATGCGCATGCGCATACTGTCCAGCTGTATTCGTTATGCAAAATACAAAGCACGTAGTTTTTTATGTAAGCGCAAGAAATATAACTTCTAACGCGCGTACAAAAGTACACGTACCGTTTTTTTTCATATTTTACAGAGAATTATCTACTATGAAGTACAATAAAAAAAATTATCATCAAATGTCTTATAAATTCTCGTCAAATGCGTTTTCAACAGCAACAGCAAACCCAAACCGGCCGCCTAACGAATTTTGCTATCATTGGCTCTCCATGGACCTCCAAAAAGATACTATAAACATATATACTAAGGCTTAGCAAAGACGCGAACCAATGTTCCGCCATTTTTGACGGGTTAGAGCTACTTTACTAAATAGTTCAGTGAGTACGGAGTTAGTGGAATA